>JAOEHY010033748.1:83049-100391 GCA_025447955.1 Psilopsiagon aurifrons
TTTGTTGGCATGGACTAAAGGACAACCTTGCTCAGACAAGCTGTGCATTGAGAAGGGGAGAGAAGAAGGGTGATTTTGACTTGTTACTGCATCACACAACACAAAGTGCTTTAGTGTGTTCCTGAAGCTCCCTGCCTGAATGCCAGGAAATAAAACAGGTCCAACACCTACTCACCATGCAAGGGATTCAAAGGTTAGACAGAAATGAGAGCATCTGATCCCAAAAACCAGACAACCATCTGCACTCATTGATAGCAAACATAACCTTCAGCAAAGAGCATGGCCAAATGGGGCTAGTCCATAGCAGATGGCAATACAAGACAGATCCAAATCACAGGAACAGACAGCAATAAGGAACTGGTTGTGAACACAAGCCCTGAAAAGAAACCTGGTAATTTAATGCATACCCTATAATACCATGATAGCAGAACTAGTTTCAGGGACTGCACTAGTCATCAGTCTGAGGCCTAAGAGCCTCATCTCTTCCTCACACACATAGGGAAGACTTGATCAAACCACTTGCCAGGCATTTACTCTGATATTGCCTCGACTTCCTTGCCCTGGATGACATGCCTCAAGGCTTCCTCTAATTCCCAATGCTTCCCTGCCCTCTCCCAAGTTAAAAGCAGAGCATATGGGAAGACAGAGGGGATGTATGACTTGATGCCTGTCTGCATGTCCACACTGTTACACTTCCAAACTTCCCCTGATCAGGGGGAAGAATCACTGCAAGCAAGAAAGAAGACAGACATGAACTGACCTTAAATAGCATCAGAAGATAAAGATGAAGCTTAGAGGAGGTAAGATGAGGCTATTTTTTAGTTAGTCTACAAAGGAAAGTTACATCCATTTTCATTAGGAAAGCACTTTGGCTTTACCTCTGGTTTCAGAGAGAGCGCAAGCTCTGAAGGTTACCCTACCCTCACACACTGGCTACTCTAACACTTACTGGACAGGATAATATTCTTCTCTGTCCAGTGACCACGGCTCCTTATCATTTTTGTAAGAAACACAAAAAAAACCCCAGACAATTATACAGTGTGAGATGAGAAGAATTATAGAAAGAACAGAATAAAAGAAATAAAGACTATTTCAGTCCCACGCAGACACAGAAAATGTCCAAACACAGACACAGTCCATGCAGAACACAGAAAGTATCTTGACTTGCCTCACTCTCTATTTTGGGACCTACATCTGAAATTCAAAACATCTGGATGATTCGGTGTATCTAGTTATTAGCGATGTCCAAGGAGCTGGAATGCTCTCTGCCTGCCCTACCTACACTGCCGCTCAAAAGCTGAGGACTGGCAGCATCCATGTATCCCTCATCTTAGCTGACCATGAACTTCGCAAGCGCTCCTGCACAAACAGCCCCCTCGGATGTAAAACCTAAGCAAAGATAAGTTTCCACAACTAGCGGCAAAACAATTTCAGCAAAACACCCGCACAAATGCTCTCACGACACTTCAAAAATGGATGTAGCAGAGTATCCAGATTTCACGGTTGGTTGCAGTGGTCAGAAATAGCTGCACTAGATTGATGTTCAAGGACCACAAGCAGAAGTCCGAAATAAATTGATGGGAACAAGTGAAAATCCTTCTATAATCACAGAACAAATTCACCGACTTCACCGTAGAGCAGCAAGCCCTGATGTTGGTGGATGCTGGCTGGCAGACAAGAATTGAGGCAGGCCATTACTTTTTGCTGTGAAAAGTCAAGGATGAAGGACATAAAAATTTAGAGACCTGCATTAGAAGTCTCACACTCTGTCAAGTTATGGGATTTTGCAGGCAGGGAGGAAACAGACTTACAAACTGCAATCCTAGTTATTTTTAGAGGGACAAATATTGCAGTTATCCTCTAGATCTCTCCAGCTGTACTGAAGACCCAGCACTAGCCAAGTTTATTTCCCACAAAGCTGGGAGGGAAAGAGCATGGCAGAAGGTAACAGTCTCTTTATGACCAAAAAAATCCCACAAAGCTGTCTAGGCTTCAGGGCTTTTATTTTTTTTTTTTTCCCCCTCAACCACTTCAAAAACCAAAGGTTTCACCACTGTGTGTGTTCATTGAGCCTCCCAAAACCAATCCCAAGCTCCTCTCCAAGCACCTAGGTACAAGGAAGAGCACATGCTCAGCACAGACTTGAGGCAGATAGGTGCATGCTGCTGAGCCCCATCTCTCCACAGCTGTATTTTACCTCTCTCTGTTCACTGCAGATCTTGCACAACCAAAGAGGACGTTTCTGGGCTCCAAAGGTTTCTATTCCACACTTGGTGCAAACTTTCTGAAACAAGAGAGGAAAAACAAAGGTGGCATTAGCAGCTCCCCACAGCCATATAGCCCTTGGGAGAGAGAAGGCCAGGAAGCATCTTTCCCAACAGTTCTGATTTTTTTCCTTAAAAACCTATCATGGCACAATTTTATTTATCCTGGAGAACCACTGATCACAGGAAGCTGCTCCAGGTCTATATGGACATGAGACAAAGGCAAATCTACAGTATAGTCCTTGACTCTATGGCAAGAAGAGAACTGGAAAGGGCAAATCAAAGCCCATGACCAATAGGTGTATTTCCAGAGTTAATTTTTTAATTCTAAACCCCAATCACTGTGCCATAGAAAGCAGCTATAATTAAGTACAAACCAAGTTTGTGCAAGACTGGAAATCCTGTCCTCCCTTCCCTCACATACATAGTCTCAAACCCCATGGCTTCCCGTCCATTTCAGCACTCAGTTGACAGCTATTGATTTGTGGCAGGGCTATGCCTACATGAACACTGCCTGAGAAGAATGCTTGATAACACCACATGGCCTCTGCTGCTGCACAAGGGAACTTTCATGTCTCTGCTGGCATTACAAGCCATTTACAACCTGAATCACCTAATGTTATATAATGAAGCTGATGTGCATCAGGCTTGGCTTACAGCTTGAATGAGAAATTGGATGAATTCTTTGATCCTCACAGAGCAAAAGCCACTCAGAAGAGGGCCCTGGAGAGTAAAACCTTGCTTAGAAACATGTGAGTTTAATCTCCCCAGCTAAGGTTTTACATATTCCCCCCTCCAGTCTGCTCCTCCTCTGACACAGGAGGCCTGTGTTCAAGGATGAAAGTCTCAGCGGCTCACTTAGCCCTCACTGCCCATGCCTAGAGGAGGAATGATGGTACCTGAAGCAATGGCTTCATTGCATGAATAAATGCACCCGCCTGTTTTGGTTAGCATAATCCAGAGGCACATCTGTCATGCTGCACAGAAAATGGAAGGCAGCACTAGCAGCCCCACAAAGGTTGGTGCTCTTCTCCATCTTTCTATTCCAGTCCTCATTCTTGCAGAGAAATAAGAAGCAACCTACTGTGTCTGATGCATCAATACTCAACACTTGGGTGCTACCCAAACCAAAGCAGATTGCAGATGCAACTAGCAGACACCACCTGAACTACCCCAAATTCTCCCTCCCTCAAACCAAAGCCTGAGGGAGCAACCCAGTCTTAAATACCCTCAAAGATCCCAATCCCCTCATGCATAGCACATTCAAACACTCCCTCTAGTGGAAGTTTCCAAGCGATTTTATTCCTAGCCATAAATTTTGACAGTTCTGATATAAACTGGGTTTATGTTGAGCATCATTCACAGCCCCTCAGAAGACGACATAAAAATTAAGGACATTAAATGCAGCCCCATTCCTGTTTAAATACAAGATAAGGCACTTTCTTCTCCTACTTGTACTTCACCTTTTATGCATGACACTGATACCCTCTGCACAATAAATGACCCATTATGCTTTGTCTAACTACTGTTATTGTTAACACATCTGGATTTGAATACATCTTTGTCTTGCCATCATGCATGTATATCTGAGATGATAAAAACTAACATTAAATACATTCTTCGCAGAACAGAACGTGGCACCTAGAAAATACATCCGGCTGCAAGAAATACAGAACCTCTATTTAGCAGAAGGGACTCGATGAAGGTAAGTTCTTTTCTATGTTTCAGATGCATCATTACAACAATTCCTGCTACTGAGTTATGTGAGCTGCAGTGAGATCATAACAGAGCAACGCCAGCAAGAAGAACGGGAACTTTAAAAATCTATAATTCTCTGACAAGTCATTTCTTATTGCATATAGCACTGCACGAGTGATGGATATCCATGGATGAGTGGGGACTAGCTTAAAGTAACAGTCTACTGTGTGTGCTCTAGTGAAGGGCTGACTGCTCAGTTCACTCCTTAGCATCATAAAACAGTTAAGGGAGAAGCCCAGGACACCCAGTCAGCACTGCCCTGAGCTTGCACGCTGCTGGAAAGTGCAAACAAGCAAAAAGCAGCTGCAAAATGCACACTGGAAAAGTAGGGTCTCACCGTGAAACAACCTTGGTGTGAATGCTCCTGAATGGACTCCAGACAAATGGAGCAACCATAAAAAATAAAACCTAAAATCCCAGCCCTTCTCTGGGGTTTTCCAGTCACAGCTGGGGCTCCTGCAGCTAGGGGGTTCCTACCTGCAACTGCAAATGGACAGGGCAGGGAAATGGCTGAATCAGTTTTTGCCTCCTTATTAGTGTACAGGGCTCACAGGAAGGAGATTAGGAAGCACTGTGGCAATGTGACCTAGCTGGCTTTGGAGAAGGTAAAAACAGAACCACCAAGGGAAGAAGGCAAGAATACAGCACATCCTGTTATTCCATGTGGTTGAAATGCAGGAAACAGCCCGCCGTCTCCTGTCTGCTATCCAGCCCTTTATTCTTCACAAGCACACAAGCACAGAGCCCACACTCCCCATGCGCCTCACGGAGGGAGCTGCCTGAACCTTCAATTCATACCAAACCTTTCACTTCCCAGTACCTCACTGCTTCCCCGACACTTACTAAAATGCTACTTTCTCCCTGGCTTAGGACTCAGAAGTTCAAAGATTTGTGTTTACTTGCCCAGTCACTGCCTTACAAGAAATCTCCAGTATAACCCCTGCCTCAGTCAAACTACTTCTGCAACCTGAATCCAGTGGAGAAACTCACTCAACAGCAAAGGCAGCACAGCTCACAGCAGCTCCTGCCCAGCAAGCACATATGGAGGGTTTCTGGGACCTCAGTTTGACTCCAAGGGGCACCCACCTTCCTTCTCTTACAGGAGCTCTGAGCCCAGCAGTGCTGCAGTCAACCACGGACCAGTGCAGGCCCGGCCTGGCAGCTTGTTCTGCATGAGAACTGCATTTCACAAATGCCATCAATGCCAGCACAAAAAGTTCTCCATCATGGCCTGAGTGGCTGCTTAACCGCAGAGGTGCCAACATGCACCATACCACGGTAAGAAGCAGGTTTCACTCAGTGCTGCCCTGTGAGATCCACAGGACACCTCCTCAGTGATAGGTTGGGTGACACTAGCAAGTGTCTCCTTGGCTCTGGTACTCACCCGGGACAGAGTCAGCACAGGCTGCTCCCTTCCACTCTACCACCAGCAAGTCAGAAACACTCCTGCACCCAGCAGGTACCCTCACCTCTCCCCATGCAACATGCTGAGGCAAAGTCACTTACAGAGTGCTCTCCCCAGGGAAAGATGGGCTTCAAGTGCAGGAAAAACAGCCTCCCAGCAGAGGGAGGATAAGGTGGTTGCCTTGGAGATCATCATCTCCACAGCAATACAGATTAACCCCTTGGCTGCAGAGTCTCGACAAGTAACAGCTATCCCTCAGGGTGCTAGCAGAACAGCAATCTGCCTGAAAGCTGATACTGCCTTTCAAACGGCACCCATACAGTCCTGCCAATAACATACTCAAACACAGGCAGCCATCAGCACACACGGTTGGAAAATTTACGCTGGTTTGGAACTTCAAGATGGACTTGACTCCTCCAGAGAGAGGCATTACTGGAAAGCCTAAGGGCAGACCTTGCAGTAAGTAACAGTAAAGCACATTCTTCTATCAGTTGCTTGTCATACATTTCTGCCCCTTCTCCCACTCTGCAAACCCACAGTGGGAGATGCAGAGGGGGCTGACGCATTAAGTGCAGTTTAGGCGCTTTAGGATCCTAAGGAATAAGGGGTGCGAGAGAAAACCTGATGCTCTGACACATTCCAAGTGGCCTGGTGGACTTTCTAGACAGGTCTGCTACAAGGATATGCAGGAATCTGCGTGTAACTAAACCCACCTTTTTGCAATCCTGACAAAAGACTGACGTGCTACCCAGCAGCCCAAGCAGTTCACCGCAAAGCAGACACTGCGAGAGGCCATTCCCCATCGCGTTCTTCCTCATGTTCTCCAGCCGCTCCACCAGGCGCCTGTGGGGAAGAGGCAGAGCAGAGGTCAAAGCACTCACCTTGGAAGTGGAAGCACATGTTACTGAGGCATGCCAAAAACCTGCAGACGTGTGCTCCATACTCAGCCTACCTTTGCCTCTTCTGCTCAGTTTTGGGCCCCTTGCTGGGACCATATGTACTTTCACTTCAGTTCCTACACCCAAGTGTTTCCTATCAGCTGGCACTTGGTCCTCAGGGGATAAAAGCCAGTTTAAGTCCATCTACTGATGATCACCAAGCCCTGAATAATAAAAACTTTGACTGCTACTGAGAGGTCTGACTCACATAGTGGGTACAGGGAAGACAGCTCACAAGAAGGACTTCATCCTACACCCTTCAGGAGCCCACTGTCACTGGGGCCACAATCTCAGCACAATGATTTCCTGCCTGTAGAGCAGGAAAAGCCTTTAGTGCTCAGATCAGGGCAAGTCAGACAACATTGGGAAAGGGCAGAGGAGTTAGACCTGCCAAGCCCTGCTCCATGTTTACATATATTCCCTGAAAGCCACACTGCAGGCACATGACTTGCCCACATTCCATTACAAGCAGGAAGGCCAGACTTGAAGCCATCAAACCAAAATGAGCCTAGCTGTAGTACAGGAATGCCAGAAACTGCTCCCTGCTGTGATCAACAGCCTGCTTGGAAGACAGGCAGCACATATGTATGCACGATGTCCATAGCAGCAGGACTACAAAAGGGAAGGAAGGCGGGATAAGCAATTAGGATGCAGGATGTGGAGAGCGTGCAGAGCAGGGCTGCTGTCATGAGATCACTGCCTGGCAATTCTCCGGCATCCATTTGTAGATGGGGACACTAACGGCCAGGCCATTTGTCAGAGACAGTGACCAGCCACAGCCACGCATGTGCTTGTGGCTCAGGGAGGAAACGCAGTCCTGCTGTCCATGCAACCCCATTCTCATTAGCACTAATGTCTCATCAACCAAGTCCCATACTGAGAGGAAGGCAAGGACTGTTTAAGAGGTACTGCCTATGGTGATGAGGTCAGACAGCACAGCCAGGCTGAGCCATCTTTAATAGATTCATAATTCTTGACTTCAGCACAAGAGAATTCCCAGGACTTAACAAAGAAGTTTCAGAGAATGCTTCAGCATGGGCACAGCAAGGCTATAACCTTCTGCAACTACAACAAGCACCACACAGAACAACCAGCCCCTCGGGGTTGCTGGCTGTTTCTGGGGCTGCTGGGTCTCCATTATATCACACAAACATCAGTGTCAGGTCCCGTTAGCAGTAACAGGCACTGCACAGGCACAGAGTGAAGTACAGGGGCAGGGAGCTGAGCCTGCTAGACATGGGCTGGGAGCTTCCTGTGTCACAAATAAGACCTCCAGCAGGACTGAAAGCAAATGGAAACCTGCAGCAGCAAAAGGATGCCCACAAATGAAATAATTCAAGCTAGCAAACCCCTTCCAGAGGGCTCAGCCAACTAGAACAAACGCATTCACTGCTCCAGGCAAAATCCCAGGGGGCTGCTGCAGACAAGGCAAAAACTCACCGTGCAGCCAGGAGCAGTTCCTGAGCCATAGAGTCCACTAGCAGTGGGTGCAGCTGCATAAATCAACATCTTCCCCAGCCTCTTCCACTGGGCAGCCACTGGGGCAGCTGCCTTAGCAGAGGCTGCATTTACCAGGGACTGTGTCAGTGGCTGCAATAACAGCAAGCCCCAAAGCTCAAAGAAGGCACAAGAAAGGCTTGAGACAGAGGCAGAAGGAAAATGCCACATCCTTCCCAATGTTCATTGTCTCCAAACAAGCAACTTAAGGGATGCTCTGACTGATGGAGGCTGATCTCAGGCAGCCAGGAGAGCCACACCTCTGAGCTGACCTTCCCTTCTGAGGGAAGGGGACAAATGAATGTGACTGTACCCGATGCGCTGCTGCTCAATGATGTCCAATTTCTCTGCCTTGCGGATGACTTCCAGAATGACCTCAAGTTCCTGTGGGCTCAGGGCCTGCATCTTCCTCTGCTTCTCAGTCTGGAACGTGTGCACTGACCAGCCTGTCTGGAGCCTGGAGAGGGTGGGGGAGAGCAGAGGGAAAAATTGAGCTGTGAAAGAAAAGCACAAAACCCCTGCCATGACCCACAAGGCCAAGCCTCCCAGGCACACAGAGCCCACATCAGCCTTCCATCAGAGAAGTCTGCTCCCTAGCTAATGCCCAAAGCAGGAGTCTCTTCCCACTGACCAGATCTCCACATCACTCCTCCCGCAACACTGAGCGCTACTCTGTCTCTCCCTGCCCTCTCATTTTCCTCTCTGCTCCAGTTCACATTTTACCACCCCATGTCCTCACTCCTATTTTGCTCTGTCCATAAAGAAAAACTAGTGCACCCAAGAATGGCCATCCTGGGGGCATCCTTGAAAAGATGGGTGCTGATGCCAGACACTACAAATGCCAAAGGCAGACTCAGGAACACAGGGATTACCTGCACCCTCCTCTCTCCAGATGGCACGTTTCTAAGGTTCTCAGTTCAAACACACAAATCATCAGCCACACATGGAAATATAAATTTGGCAACTTCCTCCCTTGGTCTAACCCAGGCCCCCAGAAGGACTTCAGCATCCACTTCCCTCTGTGCCTCACATACAAGGGCTGACATCGCTCCTCAGCTCACCTGGGGACAGGCGGGAGCTTTCACAGCAAAATTAATTACCATTCAATAGGGGTTTAGAGGTCACTGGCTAAAGTCACAGCGGCTGCAGAATACAGGGCACTAGCAGATGCAGCTGTCTTAATGAGGCTCTCAGGTGAAGGCTGGTGAAGTGGCAGTAGTGTGCACTGCTCGCAGTCCCCCCAGACACAGTGTGACCTCCTATTTTCTAACATTCTACAGCAGGCTGACCCCAGAGGTTCAGACAACAGCAGAGGTGGCAGTGGCATGATACTGGCAGCCAGAGAAGAAAAGCACAGGAAACAAATGCAATTGCAGTACTTGACTCATCTCCATCCCTTTTGTCTTTAGGTTATGCAGAAATTTAACTTCAGGGGAAATGAGATCAAATAACAAGTTCCTAATATAAAAGAGTGCTGGCAGCTGGGGGATGCTATCAATTATATTGTAGGGTGCTGCAGAGATATAAGCCTGCCTCCAAGCCCTTCCTTTCACCCAGCTGGTGGGATGGAACACACCACACAGCAGCTAAACTGCGGATTCCACTGTAGGCTGGCAGCTTTGAGCAGCAGCCAAGCACTGAGCTCCAGCATAACAGGCTCCTCTCCCACCCAAGCAGCATACTTCTAGGCTACAGAGGGGTTCGCATGACGAGCGAACTCGATATCAGGAAACCATTCAGGCCAGAGCCAAGGCTAGGAGGAGAGGAGGAGGAGGATGGTGAGGACTTACTTGGCACGCAATGTGAGCTGCCGGTCGTTGGGGCACACCCACTGGCCCGTCCCGCTGCCAAATATCATGTCAGCCATGGCACCAGGCTGGGAGGAGAGGCAGAGATCACACCTGTAAGAAGAAAACATCAGCACTGAGTACAGCCGCCACTCCACCCTGGAGAGATCTCAGGGCAGTGCTTGGCACAGCCTCCTTAACCATCCCAAAGGGCTGCTCTTCTGGCAAGCAAAACACAAGTGATGTGATGGCATTACACATGGTGGAAGTAGACAGACTCACCTACAGACGGTGACAAAAACATACCATCATCCTCATAAAATACAAGCCAATAAATACCTTCAAACACCTTGAAGACA
Source organism: Psilopsiagon aurifrons (assembly GCA_025447955.1). Lineage (NCBI taxonomy): Eukaryota > Metazoa > Chordata > Aves > Psittaciformes > Psittacidae > Psilopsiagon > Psilopsiagon aurifrons. Next base: position 93,058 of record JAOEHY010033748.1, read on the forward strand.
AGGCTGGAAGTTTGTATTTTATAGTACTCTAAGAAATAGAAAGCCAGAGACTCTTCATCAGTTCTGATTTTTCATTTCAAACTAGAGAAAAGTGTTGTTTTTAAGAACAATCTCTGCTCCATCACCTCTGGAGCCCCAACGCTGCAGTACTGACAGTGAAAGCCACTCTAAGGGACACAAAGAAGCTGCAAGTTGCTTTTTTGTTTACCTCTTAATAGGGTACCAAACAAAACCCCACTCGACAATCAGCACAAATAGGTGGCAAGACATTTCATTCATTAAAACTGCTTCCATAATAACCTGCTATTTATAACTACAGTCTACACTAGCAGCTTGTTTGCATTCTCTGATGTTTAAGACAGCACCTCTTGCAGCAGACCCTCCTACTGAGGCTCCTGTGACCAGCACAATCACGCCAGTGAGTCCTTGTTCAATGACAGCATCACTGTGAACTGATGAGTAAAGGCAGCAAAAACCAATTCCCACACTCTCATTGGAGAAAGACATCCCCAAGAGACTTTGAAACTAAACAATTCTGAGTCCTACCAGCAGCAAAAGTGAACAGAAAGCACCAAGAGACAAACACAGCCAAAATATTTCAGTGGAGGCAAAATTAGTCTTGATGTACAGAGCTTTTCTCTGGCTGGATTTGCTCTCCAGCAGACCACGTGTCCCACGAGCCCTAGTGCATAAATTTCCAGGTATTAAAACTTACCTTCCCTAGAACAGACACTTGCTAGCTTTGAAACCATACCTGCTGGGCAGAGATAATGTGTTTAATTCTGTTTGGCAAAAACACATCAGATACAATAGCAGGCAAGGTATATCACCTGCCAACTGTGCAGTAGTTCCCAAGAAAACACATGTTCCAGTCTCAATCCACAGCACTCTTACCACAGCAGTGCCCATGGCTCAGTGTTCTGCGCCTACACTTGCCATCTACAACTGACAAACAGAGGTTTGTTTCTCTGCCAGGCAGGAGGCATCACAGGCTGCACGGCCTTGGCCCTCTGACACAGGCAGCTCGTGCAGATTCATCTGCCTCCCTGTGCTGAGCTCACATGTGCCACACACTGCACTCAGTCCCCAGCACAAGAATGCTTACTTGTGTTAGAGAACTGACAACTATCTGCTGCCAAACCCCACAACAGCCTTGAGAGCCAAGACTGTTACAATGAACCAGCTCCCTCCTCTCAGATCACCCAATTTCTGGAGAAAGTCTGAATACTCAGAGATTACAACAGGCAGGAGAAAAGAGGAGGAATTCCACAGGAAGCACAGATTTCTTTCCGTGCAAGGGGACAGATGTATAGAAAGGGTGAAGGCTCTCACAATTCAGCATAATGCTCAGCAGGCACAGCCCAACCACACACCAAAGTGAAGTATGGAGGAGATGAGAGGCTGTAGGAAAGATCTGGCAGAGAAAGAAGGTTGAGACAGCAAGGGCAGACAGAAGTGTCACACAGAATTTTATAAACCTTTCCTACATTAGTTTTGAAATGGATCAGCCCTAGAATGAATCCTTGAAGGCTGGCATCTTGGCTTACTAACAAATGCCACACATGTTGTGGCATTCCCACTTTATCCCAGAACACCTCCTGCTCTTTGCATCTTCTTCATGATCTCAAGAAAGGAGAGAACGCAGCAGTCCCCACACACATCCCACAGCAGCTCACACACAGGGGAGCAATCGAGCATTAAGAGCAGTAGAATCTGGATGTTCCCACCCCCAGGCCAGTGTTAAAAGCAGAAAGAAGCTACAATTTCACAGAGAATGGCAGACCTGGCATTTTCCAGAGATTTTCCAAGACTGTGATGCGTTGTTACAGAATTATATGCACACGTAGCCTCACAAATGCATATATTAAATTACTGTTCAGATATACCGTGTACCCTTCCCTCCCACTCACACACACCTGAAGCACTCTGTGTCCACTGGCGAGGCTAAATGCACTCAACCATACTGATGTGAGCAGTACTGGCAGCTGTGGGATGTTTAAAAAACCATAAAAGGTAGAGCTGGAGATGAGCCCGATACCATGGTTAGGGCAGAGGAGTCTGCTTTGCCAGCAGCTGTGCTTTCAGGGTGGAAAGCTGTGCTGAATACATCTACCCCTTTCTCAGCAGAGCTTTATCTGCTCTAACAGAGCTGAAGGCAAGGCAAAATAGAGCATATCAGCTGAGCATTTTACTCAGGAGAGACCTAAACACATTCTCCAGCCTCATACCACAGTGCGCTTTTCTCAGCATGACTGAACAAAAACAAGCAATGTCATGCTTTTGCCTCTTGTTACTCAGCATAAGCTTTCCGTTCTCCATTCCCTGAGCAGCATCTGCAAAGAAAGAAGGAAAACAAAGCACAGGCTAGAGACCCATCATATGCCAAAACAGTCTTCAAGCTGATTATTCCATAAAATATTTACAGGAGCATTTTCTTTCGGCAGCTTTGGGTATCTGCTGCTCCCTCTGAGGTAAATTGGCATTGAAGGTGGCTTTGCACCTTTGTATGAAAAAAGCCTGGTGTGGTTCAATACAACTACCTCAGAGAAGGAAAGAACGACATGGACTGCAGGCCACAGTCTGCTGGCGCGGAAACAGAAGCACTAGTCAGACTGGAGGGAAAGGATTATCTTGCATGGCCAAGGGAATGATGCCAGAGAAATGGTACTAGTATTTGGGAGGCATGAAACATCCTCCCTTTTATCTCTGTACAGGACAAGAAGTACAGTGGAATCAGCCTAGTCAGAAACACTAAGATAGCAGAACCACACCAGCCTGGGGAGTCATTTCTATGGGCTGTGGTGAAACACCCCTCTCTTGCAGTCAGCCTCTACTGCGTTCTCTCTCTCAAAAATACTCCAGCTAACACACAGCTCACTGAGCCATCCCTGTCCTCTGCTCCTCTCAACAATCTAACAAAGGGCAGAAGCAGCCAGTCTCTAGCAGTGAGAGAACAAGAGAAATCCACAGCTCTTGGCCCAGCTGCAAGCATACTGCATACAGAATAAAGGGGCTGCACAAGTACTCACTGTTAAGAAAGCAAACTTCCCACTCCAAGATTCTGCTTTTACTTGAATTAAGAATTAAAAGGGAGTTCTTATCAATACTCTGTGACCTGCTTGAAAAACACTCCACCTGTTTATTCCTTTCCTATGATGGAGGAAATCATGTGAAACAAAACCTCATTAAATCTGAGTCCACCTGGCTGCCCTTGGCACAGATGCTAAGGGGAGTGCAGCGAGGAATGAGTGCTACCCTGCAGCCAGCAAACCCTTTGCACAGGGCTAGGAGCATTTTGGAGGATGCAGAACTGAGCACATCTCTCCCTGCAGCTCTGACGGCTGCTTCTGCTGTCTCCATAATGAGACTTGGACTCTGCAGTCAGAGAATAAGGCACCTAAGCACATGACTCTGGCAAGGGAGAAGTCTTTCAGTGAGGTCTGAGTGAACGGGAAAGCTGCAGGGTCACGCTGCTGACTTGGCCCCACACCCCTGCAGGGTGATTGTAAGACAGCCAGCTGAGCAAGATCTTTCCCACTGGATAGTCCCTGCTTGGCCTGGAGGACAAAGGTGGCTGCAGTCAGCCTGGGGGGCAGCTCATCCTCCAGGCTCTTCTGTGAGAGAAGGCCAGTTTTCTCAGCAGAATAGCAACATGAATATCACACATCTTTAATAACAGAGCACAGCCACAGTAGGTCACGCCAAAGGTCCTGTGTGCATAGCACCTGCTATCTGACCAGCTCCAAGAGCAGACACTTAAGGAAGGCTATTAGAACAGAGCACAACACAGCAATACTTTTCCAGAATGCAATCCCAGACTCCAAAGATTCCTGGATCATGCACTCCCTAAGCCAGGCTGCAGCTGTATTTAACACCCTTAACATTTTTCTGTCCCAAATTTATCAGCTGGCTTTGGCAGCTCATGTACACTTGAAGCACTGTCTTGCTACACAGAATCACTTCCCCACTCCTCCACCCCAAACACATTTTGACTTTATCTTGACTACATCAAAGTTAAACCTGAAGGGTCTTGTTGACATTGAGGCAATCCTTGCAGTAGAAAACACCTCCTCCCAGCAGTGAACGCAGAGCTTGCTCCTGCCGCTGGGCTGATTACAGGTGCTCATGCAGCATTAAATCCTCGGAGCCCTGCAAACACAAAAACGTCCTACACAGACCCATAAGGAGGTCTTCAGTCATTCATTTGCCCGGTTATTTCAGCTAAGCAGCTCATGCCTATATTAATTTGGTTTTATAGGAAATTAATTAGGCAATTTTTTGTTTAATACTTCATTTAAAAACTAAAAATTAAACAGTTGGCCAGAGACAAGTTCCCAATTCCCTACCCGAGCTGTGCCAGTGTAATTAACTTGCCTGCTTCCAGGGCGTCAGCTCCCCCAGGACTCCCAGCTTGCACCAGGTACGGTGCTGGCCTCTCCTTTTAGCTGCTGCTCCCTGACAGAGGCAGTGTAATTACTCTCTGCTCCAGACCCCATTATCCCCAGGAAACCTTAGCAACTAAGTGAGTGTTTGCTCTTGTTGCTATGACAGAGGATAAATGAGTAGCAGAGATAGATAAGGTTAGCCGGCCTCTGCCTCCCACCCACCGATGGCCAGTCCCTTTTCCTCACAGACTCTTAGTCGCACAGCAGGGAGACAAGCCAACAGGCAGGGAAAGGCTGTTTAGTTCAGACACCAGTCTTCCCCTCATGTTTTAAAGATCCTAGTGCCACAGTTGTAGTTCAAAGCACATGACTGTTTTGAAGTGACAGAATAACACTTGGGGCTGTAGGAGAGCAGCAGAAGACGCACACTTGACTTTCAAGATACAGCCATGTCTCAGAGCCAGAGGAGGGGAGTAACTGTGCCTCTACAAGTGCTGGCCTGAATCAGGGGTTTATTAAAGTATTTCTCACACACAAACTACTTTGAACGGCCCCTTCACACCTACATCTATGTAGCAGGTTGTCAGTCCCTCCAGTAGCAAAGGAGCCTGCTAAACGCATAAACATTTAATAGGGGTGATGCAGGCGGGAAGCACAAGGACAGTGGAGCCAAGTGATCCTCATCACCTTCCTGCTCTCAGGACGGGAGAGAGCTGGGCCCGTGCACAGGGGCACAGCTGAGAAATGGCCTTTTGCTACTTCCTACTGTGGCAAATCCCCACATGAGCTCAAACCATGGAAAGCCAAGCAACACAAGGAATCCAATATGATCACACTTGACTTGCAGCTCTGCGGCTCAGGCCAACAGGGACAAGGAAAATGCAATGTCCATATAAACATCATGAAGCCTTGGCAAGCTTTGGGGCAACAATTTAAGAACCCAATCAAGCAGACCTCCGGTCTGTCTCACGAGGAAAGCTCAATCTAAGCAACAGTGCCAGCAAAATGGGGAAAACCTCATTCAGAGCCATCTATTGGGATCTGGTTGGCACAGCCCAAATTAAACACAAACTTAACTGCAGCACGTAGAAAGTGAGGAAAGTGAGAGGTGCCGTTATCATGTAAGGCCAAGTTGCAAAAGGAGCAAATGAGGATGAGGTTTGGGGGGAAAACAAAGAAGGCTCCTATGCGCCTCAGCTGCTTCCCAATCCTACCAGCAGTGGCAAGAAGCCTAACTGCTTCTAAGATGGAGCTCGTTACAGAGCTTATAAAATACAATGCCCTGGAGGTCCATGCCAGCCCCGTGAGTGGGAAGATAAAATCAGCTCTACAGGAAAACCGACATACGGCACCAATAAGCCTGTATTAATGAAAGGCACCTATTAGCATGGCTACTTGATATATGGCAATCTATAAAAAACAGGTGTTTGCCCAGGCAAAGCAGTATTCCTGCTCCCCAGCACCCTACGATGCTGGGGAGGAAAGCCAGCACTGTTTCACCTGCCAAGGTGTATCTTTATTTACTAGACCCTGGCCCTATTTCCTTCTGATCCCCAGCCAGGCAGGTGCGTTGTGCAAAGTGAATAATTCATGAAGACAGCATGCTCTTTCTGACTCACATTCTGGGGCAGGTTGATCTGGCAAAGGCCTAAGAGAAGCAAATTAGCATCTAAATGGCCAATTAGAAAGACTCATTTCACCATTCTGATATGCTAAAAAGCTCAGGAGGCTTTCTGCAGCTGGAGGTTGGCAGGGGGGTATCGGCCTCTCCCAAGGAGCAGAGAGTTTCTTAGAAAGAACTGGACATAGCAGGGAAGCACTAGCCAGCGTTTGTCAAGGAATCCCTCGCAGGGAACCTCATGCCAGCCTATCTCACGGGTAACCTCAAGTGAACCAGGAAAAGCACAGCCCAGGGTCAGTGGAGAAACTCTGCTGAGCAGCCTGACCCCCAACCCTGCCAAAATCTCACTGTCCAGCATGGCTCTGAGCCACGGGCTTGCCATCACCTCTGGAGGATGAAATACGCTTTCTCAGCATTCTTAAGTTATAGTATTGGGTTTAAACATCCTAGGAAGTCTCTGAGCAATGCATAAGCACAGCCAGTTCTAACTCTTAAGACCCTTATCACCCTGAACATTGTTGGCATGAGCAGAAAACAAGCCATGGACTTTGACCAGGCCCTGGAGAGTACCTGACCCAAGCTGCAGGAGACGAAGAACCCTGAGGATGAGCACAGCATGACACTCTTTTGCACATACAACAGCACCCATTTCCCGGTTTCAGAGTGCCAAAGGTAACAAGGACAATCCATCCTCTGCCAGGTGCACGTGCCTGTTCCCAATACACAACAAGCACAAACCCAGCAGTACTCAAAACCTCGCTGGGCTGGTAATATTTTCCAAGGAGCACGTTGCTCTCAGCCTCTCATTTCCGGCGTGTTTCCCCCCACACCTCGGTCACTTACATTCAGTTGCCTTCCGAAGGCTGAATTACACCTCGACTCAGCCCGTGCAGTTCACCCTGCTGTGTTTCGGGGCTGCTTTCAGCTGCGTTTTGGACAAGCCTCTCCCACCTGTGGAGCTCCGGGTCTGGGTGCCCCAGTGCTCCGCAATAGCTGCTCCCCCGCCCCAGCATGCCGCTTTCCCCGCCGGTCGCGGCACAACCAGGACGTACCAACACCTGAAACTCGGCTCCAAATTCCGCACGAAGCGCCGGGGCGCCTTCCCGGTACAGAGCTACACCGATCCCCGCCCGGCACAGCGTCCTCCCGCGTACCCAGCTGCCCTCCGGCCCCGCTGCCTCGGCAAAGTGAGCAGCTGGCTCCCCACGGGCCACGCTGCGACCCACAGCCGCCCCCCGGGACAACGCGGAAACGGAGCTCACCGAGACCGCCGCCTCCACCGCCGCCTCCAGCCCCGGCGGCGCCGCCCGCGCCCCACCGGCGCCCCC
>JAOEHY010033750.1:0-16428 GCA_025447955.1 Psilopsiagon aurifrons
GTCTCCTCACCCCTGTGGCTGCCCTCAGACGCAGGCGCCCTGGCCGGGGGCTGTTGCAGACAGGGCACATCCCTGAGGTAAAACACTGCTCTTAAAGCACTCTCTGTGAGCAAACATCAACTTGGGACCTTCTTTACTGCCTGGGGTAGGTTTGGGGGTGCAGGACCCCCGTTTTGGGGGCTGAAGGGATGTGGCGGGTGGAGGAGAGTGTGGCCTAGCTGGTCGTTTGGCCTAAAGGTGTGTCACAGCCTGGCCAAATCCAACCCAAAGGACAAATATAAAGTACTCCATCAAATAATACAGTCTGAGAGCAAACCCTGCGTGAGGGGGGAAGTGAGCAGCGGCAGTGCTCCCCCTCTGTCAGGGATGCGTCCTCCCTCACCCCAGCCGCCATGAGCAGGGGCAGGGCTCCCTCAGCTCTGCTCTCCGCTCATGGCTATCACTGAGGTGCCTTTAGTCTGCACTAGCGACGCGATGTAAGTAATTTAAGTAGGTATTAAAGTGTTTCAGATGTAATTATGCCTTTAGTGCAAGCAAAAAGAAGGGGGTTGTACATTGTGCGTGGGCCGGGGGGCCACAAGTGCAAACAGAGCTGAGCCAGGCCCTCGAGGTTTGTCATCCCTCACTTGAACCCGCACGGTTTTAATTGCACCGACGAGGAAAAACCTAAAGAAATAAGGGGGAAAATCCCCTTTGGAGCTAATATTTGAAGCAAACTCCATGCTCTTTGTGAGGAAATGTTCCAAACCCATCTCCAAAGTAAACAATAAATGTTTGCCAAACCCTAACAGGGGCTCAGAGAAACACTGGGGCAACAGTGCATCCATTAGCAGGAGTTTAGCGACTGCTTCACGACAAGGAACACTGAGAGTTGCTGCTTTCTGCTTTGTAAACAAATTAGCTTATAGCAACAAATAAGATGGTCCTTCTTGGCTAATATTATGGGTTTAGTTTGTTAAATATTTAAAGTTTACCTTTCAATTTCCAGCCTGGATTAAGCAGTTCTCTAAACAAGTGATATCCCAGCAGCAGATGGGTATGCACAGACCACTGCCCTGCTCTGGCTGAGCTCCCTAAGAAAGAAAACACACGTTAAGTCAAGGAGGAAGCATATGGGAGCTTTCAGTAAAAGTCTCTAAGCTTTTGCCTTTGAAACTCACTGTTTGCAGTCAGTTTTATTTACATTCTTTTTATCTAGTTCGAATAGTGGGAGTCAATTCAACTTCAATCAGATTGAACAGGAACAGACTGGAATTGGCTGAATTCTTCTCAAAACCTCCCTTGTGGCAAAGTGGTTTTATCCTTCCATATAAAACAATTGCAGACCTAAGGTAAGATGCCATCAATCTTCCCAGTACAGTCCTGCTGAGGACAGGAAGGGGAGTGGGGAGGAAAAGAAAGTAGCATAGGGCTGCAACTTTATGTCTAAAGTATGAATCTGAAATATGTATCAGATTTAACCCGTCTTGAACACACTTCAGTGGTTATAAACAGGAGTGGAGCTGCTTTGTGCATTGTGCACGAGGAATTCAAGCTGTCTTCAATCCACACGTGCACGTGTATGTTTCCAGCTGACTTCAGCCTTTGCTTTTAGGAGGTAAACGTTTATCCATCTATACCTATGTTTATCTAGAAGTGGTTTCTTGATTGTTCCTAAAGGTGTTACAGCAGTTTTCTGTCTGAGGCAGTGCAAAAGCTTAATGAAACACTAATTTTAGGAGCAGTTACCTTGGCTCACAAGCCTCGTGAAAGTTTAAGCTTGAAGCTTAGAAGCTAGAATTAAACCATACCTAAATGAAAACTGCTTCCAGTGAAGTATAACCTCCTTAAATGCACAATGCAAATTCTATCCAGCACACAGGCCCAAGTCAGCCAAACCCATTTGTAACACTTCTAATGAAATGGCCTGTATTCTTGCAGTTGTCAGTACAAACAGTGCTTCCATTGTGGATGTGGTAATTTTGCTCAGTGGCACATTAGAGGGGTCTGGCTCTGCAGGCTTTTGTAAGAAATATGAAGGATGTTTGGAACTTGTTTGCTGTAATTTTTGTCAATTTTTAATCTCCCAAACAATGAGGCCTATTCTCTGAGCGTGTTTCCCACTAATGGTAACTGGGATGTTGCACTGCAGCTTGGATGGGTTCCAGTCCTGTTGCTACCAGCGCTGCCAGCTCTTGTAATTACACCGCAGCACTCATTCTCCGTGGCAATTTCCCTGGAGCCTCAGCTGCTGGAATCAAGAAACAGTGTGAAAAATCTCTGTTAAAAAGAATAAGACTCAAGGTAGCGAGGCACTGACTCTCACTGGTGTCTGACAAGGTGAGGTGGGCCTGTTCTAGAGGCTCAGAAACCAGAAAGCAAATCAAAAGGACTTAGGTATTGGTCTTCTAAGGCTCATTCCTCTCAGGCCCTCAGGATCTTGGGAGAGCCTGGCTCACTGGTTTTCTTTGTCCACATTTGTATATCACACATATATTATATGAAATATATGTGTCACTATATGAAATTAAGCCACGTGCCAACTGAAATGCAGCAGCAAAAATGGTTTGAAGCATCACTTTGTTACTTTTAATCCCTTTTTCTATCATATGAAAGCATCTGTATACGCAGTAGAACTGTGTATAAGTAGCTATCACCAGAGGACTCAAGTAACATGACAATCCTTTCAGCAACATCCCTAGAACTTCATCTCATTCTGTTGATAGTTGGTGTGCCGAGGTAAGAGAACTTTATTAACCACTGCAGCTTGTGCCATCACAAGTACTTCCAGAGTTTCCTTTTAGAACTGTTTTCCTATCTTCCTGATGTCACACTCAAATGATGACCCCCATGCTTTTATCTTTTCCTCCTTTAAAATCAGCTGAATACTCCATTCTCTTTGGCATGGAATTAGAACATCATTCAGTAAATTAAATGGCATTACACTAAACCAAACCAAATCCTTACCTATGCATATGACCAGATTTTCACACTCCATCACCGTGCCTACAACACGGCCATTTCCTCCTAGGTTTGGGATAGCGTTTCCCTCCTCTGGCAACAGGACTTCTGTGTTTTCTCTCCAGGTTCTATTGATGGGACTGACAGGACAATGACATCCACCACAGGGACCAGCTACACCTCGATTCCTAACCAGAAATACAGGCGCAGCACCCGTCGCTCCAGACAGCGCTGCAGCCCCTTGGACACAGATTCCCAATCTCTGTCAACTCTTGGATATTTTCAAACACTTCCACTAGAGATCTTTCAAATGATATTGAATTATCTTTCAGGTGAGAGTCTGATAAGAAAAGTCTCACTTCCAGTGTCTGAAGATTGCCAGAGAAGTTTTCCATTTACAAAAAGCCATTCTTATTTAAAGTGGTTTAGCTTTTACCTGGTTGAAGCCATCTGAAGTGAGTTATTCTCTGAATTTTCAGCTTTTATGTATGCAGAACTAAATGACCAAAACTAATGAAAAATTATTTGAAGTGGGTTTTGCCTATTATGTGTGAAAAGTATTCCTTAGATCTATCCATTTCTATGGAGTACGGTTTGTTGGCAAAAGAGATAAACTAATTAAATTTTGGTATATACGAAATAAATCTTATATCTTGGCCTATTTTTGAGGAAGATAAAGTTATTGACCAACCTTTTGCTTGCTGTGAAGAATTACAAGTATACTGGGTTTTGCCTTTTCAGTGAAGGATATCAGCATGCTGAGCATGGTGTCGAAAACCATCAGCAACCACCTTATGAATTACATCTCAACCTCAGCAGGAAACCGAAGGCTTTTACTGCGAGACTTCCATAGCCTTGAGCTACCTGGCAAGGGAGAAGGCTCCTATATTTTAGAGCACTACAGATCTCTAGGTGATCCTTTAATGCAAATGGTAACAGTTAGAGAACTGAGCTCAGTTAAAAGATTTCTTCTGTTCTCTGCATTGATCAATAAAATGCTGAAGATACAGCCCAAATAATTTGTGCAGCTCCCCCTGAAAGTGAAGCTCCTCTCAGTGCCAAATAGCCTGCTTCATTAACTGGCCAGGGGAGGTGGGAGGAATTACCTGAAGTGATTCCAAAGCCTTTTAGTTATGGAAAAAATAATGTATATTCTGCCTCCTCTATGTTGGGCGCTTTTTTCCCCCCCTAATAAATGGCAAGCAGGGGTTGGGCAGAGGATCAGCTCTCAGCAGTAGGTGTTTCCAAATATAGATTGTTTGGCCAGCAGCACTGGAAACTGCAGCAGGAACCCAGGCTCCCAGGCCCCACACTGCCTGAAGGAAGGAATGTGGCTGCTCAGGCTGCCTTCCTGGAGCACTCTGGAGTGGCTCACATTCCTCAGTGTGGGAAATGCAGCCGCAGCACTTAAACCCAGCCCAGCTCTAAAGCGACCAAGGACAGTTACCATTGGGAAGGCTGCTTGACAGTCTCCTTGAGATGGATTGCAGAGCACATTCCACTTCTTAGGAAAGAAGTATGCTAGTCACAAAAATGTTCTCTCAGTTTCGTCAGTGATTACAATTCTCTTTGGCAGCTCTGGTTCAGAGTTCAGAGACAAAAAGGCATGGAAAACACATTTTCCTCTCACTCTTGGCTTAAGGGCAATGTGAAAACGCCTGTGCTTTTGCTGTCACGGTGTCCTGTGTGCTAACCAAGCTCTTTCTGGGTGAAAAGATTCACATGTTCTTTGTTCCAGCTGCTCAGACCTCTTGTGACATGGCTCATAGAAACCTAGATCACAATAACCTGGGTTCTGTGCTAAGGAGGAGCCTTGTGCAGCCTCAAATCCAGACCCATTTGATTTTGAACTTTTCTGCTACTGTTTAAAACACACTGATTCTAATTCATTCTGAGGCATTCTATCAGAGAAGCAAATGAAATTAAAACATGATTTGACCCACAGCTATTTACTGTTCCCTCTCTGATGGTTTATTTGACAGCAGAATAAAATGATGCCATGGTTAGATGTGGAATTATAAGTACAGTTTGAACTTAAGACATTAAATAAAGGCACACTGTTAAAGTCATTTAGACCAAAGACCTCCTATTGTAAGCAACCTCAGTAGGTTTCGAGGTATCTTAGTGGTTTATTTTTAAAATGAAGCCTGAAAACCTCCAATTCTTAAAAAAACCCACAAAAATAAATGTCAAAATTACTTTGACACACACAAAATGACAACTTGTTATTTGAATGTAGATGTGAACACTATAGTAGGCCTAGTAGTAAACCAATGTCATACTCAAAGCATTAAGATCATTGGCAATATCTGTGTCATCAGTAGAAGGCTCAAGAGAACGCTTTTGTTCAGAGGTCAGTTGCAAAATCAATATTCACTTTAGAGCAGGAAAGACCAGATACAATGGGAAAAACTCATTGCCATTCTGAGAGCCTGAGCAGGGGCTGTACGTAAATGTCACTTAACCTCACAGGGGTCTGGCTCCACTCATGTGCACAGCAAAATCTTCCAGGGCTTATAATGGGGTCAGAATCCCAGCCATGGGTTAGAATGCACTTGAGTTCTAAATGATCATGGCCCTGTCCTTCTGTGCAGGGGGGATTCTGCTGAGCACACCCGGCAGCAGCACCTTCTGCTCAACCCTTTCACCCACCAGAATTCCCCCTGCTGATGCCTGCCAGGGACATCTCCCTAAAACCTCTTACAGTCCATAGTAAATTGACTGAGCTTTGGACGATGTCATGGGCTGATGAATAAATGATGTCTGTCACACAGGAATTGCTCACACCCTGCTAAAGAAAGAAAGAGTCACTTTAGAACCACAGTGAATGCAGGAAGTACTTTCTGACATTGGAGAAGTGTGTTATTTGGAGACTGACAATTGAGACAAAAAAGGTTTCCTCCTTTTTTCCTCCCCCAGAAAAGTACAAAGTACATGCTTTTCTGTGGATTTCTTGGGTAATTAACTATATCTATACATATATATAGTTCTGGTAAAAGGTTTTGAAGAGCAAGCTGTTAACCCCTTTTCTATCAGTAGTGCATAAAAAGCTGCTTCACAAACAGCTGTTCGACACTACAATGAACTCCAGACTTGGACATCCTAAACACAAACCATTTCAGCCCTTTAGGGGAAAAAGAATTCTACCTCTTAGCTATGTTTTACATTAACACAGCTCAGAATCTTTTCCTTTTAGAGCATGTGGCTACCTTGAACACAATTCAGGAAGCTCATCTTTCCATGATAGAAGGGGAAAACAGCATTCCCCAGGGAACTGTTAGAAGAGGTGCAACGAGTAACATTTATTTCCAGTATTTGTAACTGCTGTAATTCTAAACCCAATAGAGTCATTTTTGTAGGGCTCCTACTGTGGCTAACAGGGATTTTACAACAACACACTAAACAAGTTATGGCCTAGGAAGCCCTGACAACATTTCTCTAGTAAAAGATGTCTCTGCTACAAGAGTGTGCACATCTTCTCCAAAGCACAAATTACTCTGCGTGCTGCTCTTGTTGCCTCGCAGCAGTTTTTCTTGATGGTGTGTGGTTACGTGTGATGGGAGCACTTTTGCTCATTCAGGAACACCTCTGCCATGTGACTGCACTGACAACATGTACGTGTTTGTTCTGCTCACAGGATTGTTGCTGAAAAGATGCACACTCCTCCTGCCTACTAAAGAGAGGCTGAAGTACATACACAAGGTTCTCTCAGGAGTAAGTTCATGTTCCTTTCACTACTGTTTCTAATTGCCCCTTGCACTTAGAACACCATTTCTATAAAGCACTTACTAGTTGAATTATGCCTTTTACTGTCCCTTTGCTGGAGTTTATTACTACTATGTAATGAATTTATTGATTTGAAATCAGTCTCTCTTTAACAAGAGAAAAGCCTAAGCCAGCCTAGACCAAGGCTGTGCTGCAGAGATTTCATATTCCAAGAGCAGTGGGTTTCAGCTTCTCTTAACTTTGTGGACTACGAAAGATGCTGCAGTGGAAGAGCACAGCTCTTCCAGGAATGTTACCCTCCTGGAGGCAGGGTTGATCATCTTAGAGACCATTTGCACACCCTTTTGACCACAGTTTTTGACTTAATGCTAAGCCTTGACGTAGGGACTGTAATTTGTATCCCTACACAATAAGGGAGTCCTCTGAGTCTTTTGAATCAGTATTGATGTCCATAAGTAGCACAGAGAATTTTCAGTCACAGGAATTAGCTTCTAGCCAGATAAATCGCAAATGTTTTGCACTTCCAGGTTTCCTGTTTCAAACTTAATGGTTGTCCAAGTCCTCTGCATTGTTTAGGATTGCAGTGCTATGGGGTATTTTTACAGGTACAGTATCTTTATGGAGACAAGGCAAGTATCTCAAATAGAAGAGAAAATTAAGGCAGTTTTCTAAATTAATCTGTGGGTTTGGAAGCTATTTAGAAATTTAAGATGGATTTGAGCCTTGGGATGTAGGGGGAAGGTATTTATTCACACAGTTCCCTGAATTTCCTTTCTGGTTTTTAAAGTTTTCGATTTGGCTTGAGAATTCCTTGATCTGGATTTCACTACCAACCAGTCTGGATCTTGATTAGCCATTTATTTTCCAAGATGACATGGGAGAAGGGGAGCATTTGATTACACAGCTTCATATTCACAGCACAAGAGGCTTATTTACTGCAACGACTACTGTGATTGCAAAGATGCAGTAAAACACTCTGGGTTGGACTTTTTAACACTACTTGGGACGTTTGATAGTGAAGTGCTGGAATTGCCATAGTGGAGGCTTTACTGGAGAGTAACTGTTAAACAAAATACAGGAAGAAGTTCTCTCTTAGAAGAACAGGAACCCTGAGCCCATTTAAAAAGCATTTGAGTCTTAGAAACTTGTGCTTACAGGTGTTCTATACGTATGCAGCATGAAAGGATCTGATAATACCAAAACCTGTATTATCTTTCTGTGGTTAAGAGCTACAGATAATTATTTGTGCTGTGACATTTGTCTTTGTAGCAAATCCCTTTCTGTACTTTTCCACATAAGGTTCCTAACTATGATCTTGGCCCTGAATGTGGGACACCATTGGCAGCTTTTGATTCTGGGCTGCACTGAGCTTAAGCACAACCTCTGCCACAATGCACAGCCCCTCTATAGCAGACAGTGGTTTCCCTTTGCTCATAAGGAAGGTGCTGTGCTGGCACCACACTCCAGGTATGACACCTTCCTTCCCTGTTCTTCTGAGAAACTGCAGGACAGATTGTGTTGATCCAATAGGAGAAATGGCATTGTGATCGACATCTAGAGCTCAATCTCTTCATTTTTGCCCCCTCTCTTTTGTAACCTTCAGATCCTAACAGCAGGCTGGGATGAACTGGAGTGTCACCGGGTTTTTAACTTCCTCTGGGAGCTGAGCAATTTAGCCCGTAAAGTACAGACAGTCGTGAGCAGCAAACCAGGTAATCATCAAAGCAGACAAAAGTCCTACCGAATGGAAACATATTGTCAAGGAAAAGGCAGAAAATGGAGCTCCATTACTGCAGACAAAATGTGTCTGGAATTGAGACTGCTTTAACTCTCCTAAGCCTTGTAGCACCAATCCTTTCCAGACTCACGTACGTTCTATTGGTTCCAATGTAAGGCAGAAAATGGGCATTTGAAGGTTAACACTTGGGCTTCACATAAGTGGATAGAGCTGGTTTTTGTTCACCAGCAGCAAAGATAAATGCTTTTGTCTTTCACACCTATCCTAAAGTGAAGAGAGCTGTCCTGAGAGGCATTTGGGGGTTTTGAATCATTCCATTATTGAACCAATGCAAAAGTTACTTATACATGTGAACAGTAACATGGACTTCAACCTTTCTGACTGTACACCAGTGCCATTGAAAACAACAGGAAAGGAACCAATATAGAAATAGAGGGAATCAGTAAAAAGTCAGGTTTAATGTTGTCTCTCTCAAGAAATTCTCGTGTTCCCCAGCACAAGGATATCAAGGGTATTTCTCTGGGACACTGCACAGCCACATACACACCTTCCTCCTATTTCCACTTCCGGATGCCAAACCCCAGAAACCAAAAAACAGACAGAGCCCTCAACCCAGACATGAGTTGCTGCAGAAAGGTGACACAGGCTGCATCAACAGATTCTATGGCCTGAATTGGTGCAACGTACCTAAAAGAGCCAGAATTTCATTCAATCCCCCTAGATGCTCTGGGGCAGCTTTGAGAAAATCCTTCTTTCTCTTCCTGTTAAGGAAGTCATCATCTGTATCTCATTAGGCTTACTGGATTGATAATATCCACCTTCTTTTCCCCCAGGAAGTGCTCAGAAGCTGGAGCTGAGGATCAGGTTGTACTGTCGCAGTGTCTTATTGAACCACTGGATTCACCGCAGCGACTCCGCGTTCTGGCTGACCCGGATTCTGAAGCCATGGCCCATGGTTAACCAAGCTCGCCTGCTGTACATCATCTTTGGGCCGGTGTCCTCTCTTGATGGCGAGTAGTCTGGGGGGGGTTCATTTACAGAGTTTGTTTAATTACTTGGTCGCTTACCAGCAGTCGCGGTTCATATATTGCTCAGGACATGTGGTTTGGCAGAAAATGACACAAGGACCAACAGATGAGGCCAGCCTGAAAGGTCTAGCAGAGGCCATTAAACTGCTGTATGATGCAGAAGCCAGAGAATGGACAGCAGACGATGTCATCAGTCTTGTGGATGAGCTGTCAGGTGTGGTTTTGCCTTTATCATTAACACATAGGATTATACACACATGGCCTAAAATCTGGTAGTAAGTGTGTTTCCAGCTCATGGGTGCCTTGGGAAGCTGATTGTGGTGTTCCTTACAGTAGCTGTAGCATAACTGGAAAAGACATTACACATGGAAGCCAGGCAGTAGCTGGGAAGGAGAGAAACCCAGCGCTGCTGACAAATCCAGGCGGCCTTTCCCCATTGTGAAGTATTTTAAGAACCCATGCAGACCTTTTAAAATTGAAGTCTTGTCTAGCCATTAGTGAGGAAACATTGTCCAAGCTGTGTAAGCTGAAAACATACTGGTTGTTCAGGCAAAATCTACTGAACAATGTTAACAGCTACACTGAAAGTTAGTTTGGGGTGAGGTTGTGTCATGGAAGCTATTGTGAAGAGTTCTAACTGCACTGCTGGTAGGAATTGCTTCTATGACTTCATTGCTGCAACTGCATTCCAGAGGGTATTCCCTCCAAGTGAGCTATCAAAGCCAATGATTCATAGATTCATGTCATCCAGAGCAGTTCTTATGGCACTCCTTTCTTTTGTTCAAAGCTGGCTGCATCTCTCTCTTGTTTCTGCAGTGGTTCCCAGGGAGTGGCTCATGGAGAACAATGCTCGGCTGCTCATTCTGAGTGGAAACAACATTTGTTTCACATTCATGGCCAGTAAAGCTGTGAACGGGCGAGTGGCTGAGTTAGCCAGGCTCATGGTGTTCCTGGCCTTGGTGAGTGCCCCTGAACAGAGCATGCTCAGGCCTTTTGTCTCTTTACCCCCAGATTCGCTTTCCCAGACTTGAAAACTGTTGCCCCATCTATTTCTATGTACCAAGAGTAAGTCCTGGCAGAGGCTTGGGAACTCTTTCACCCTCTAGTCCCTGTGCAGCCACTGCAAAGCCTGGCCTTGGGGAAAAGTACCACAGGCAAAAAGTGGAGCAGTTCATGTGGAGCATGCCAACCACAACAACCTCTATGTCCTGGTAACAACCCCTCATTTTCCAGGCCATGGCTACAGCTGTGCATTAGAATCAACACAATTCTAAGGTTTAATCTTGCCTTCTGTGGTTTTGTTCCCACCATAAAAGGTGTGTTTCTAATGTTCCCCGTGTCCGTCAGGTCTGTGAGAAGGACCTGTACTGCATGGACTGGGCAGTAAAAATGATGCAGAAGGTCTGCAAAGTTTTCAGCACCCCAGGGGAGAGAAACAACTTTCTGCAGTGCCTGGAGAACGCCTTTGCTCACCTGATCATGGACATGCTCCAGGCAGTGCTGTCTGGTAAGCACTGACCAGGGCAGGGGGCACCATGGTCAGGATGGCACCACATCCTGGCCTCCTTCCTCCCTCACCACCAGAGCAATATGGGAGTGCCTCAAGAGCTCTGATATCATGAAATCTATGTCATAACCATCAGAAGTGTCAATACCTAGAAAGGCAGACAAGAAACCTGAAGAGGGGCTTTGGACAAGGGCCTCTAGGGACAGGCCAAGGGGAATGGCTATAACCTGCCCGAGGGGAGATTGAGATGAGCTCTGAGGCAGAAGCTCTCCCCTGTGAGGGTGCTGAGGCGCTGGCACAGGGTGCCCAGAGAAGCTGTGGCTGCCCCATCCCTGGCAGTGCTCAAGGCCAGGTTGGATGGGGCTTGGAGCACCCTGCTCCATGGAAGGTGTCCCTGCCCATGGCAGGGGTTGGAACTGGATGAGCTTTGAGGTCCCTTCCAACACAAAGCACTCTAGTATTCTATGGCAATTGGGAGAGACATTTATTTTAACAAGTCTCTCTTGCCTCAGTGATTCCCAGTGCCATGGACAGTGGAAGCAACACTCTTCTAAAACAGGTCCCACCAAGTGCTGGGCCCAAGATCCTTCTGGGCTGAGCCTAAACTCAGGCTCTGAGCAGCTGCTCCCTGAACCACAGCTTGTCAGCCTCCATAAAGCCTCCAGACTGCTGATGGTAACAAGCTGGAGAGATGAACACCCTGCTCCTGTGTCTTAATGCACAATTGCTCGTGTCCATCTTCAGACAAGCTGGTGAGGGAATTTTGGAGAGTCTCCAGTGGGCTTCCTCAGCTGTGCTGCCCTCAGGTGCAGTAGCTGATGCCTCGTAGATCTAAGCAGAGGCTGCTGAAAACACACAGGGAAGAGGACTTAGCTTCAAAGAAGTAATTTCGTTGCACTGATCATTCCTAACTGCTTTGCTTTGCTCTGGCAGGGGACCGTGACGAAGAGGACAGCAGCTTCTTGAACTTGTTTCACCTCATAAACGCACAAGCAAACTTCCATAAGGAAATCCTGTACCTGAGCATGGTCAGCAGCAGCACTGCCTGATGCTCCGGATGTGACGAACTCTGCTCAAACCCTGCTGGGGTTTTCCATAGCATTTTTTTTCCTAAGCACTTTTCAAAGCAGTGTCCAATTATTTCTTAAACTTCCATTCCAGTAGGAGCTGGAGCGGCAGCGGGAGGAGCCAGGGACACATCAGCCCAGTGGAATGAGCTCATGGAGCTGCTGGGACCTCGCAGTGGAGCCCTGGGCCTTTGGCTGCTCTGTGGCAGCACAGACGAAGCCAGTGGGAGCCTCTCCTTTGGGAACTTACTCTGCATTCTTTTCCCACTGTGGCTGTTTGCATACACAATAAAAATTGCACAGTTTCCACGTTTGAGGGGCACACACAAATTGAAGAATGTTATCTTAGTTCAGAACCAAAAATATTTGGATCTTTTCGGTTTTGCTTTCCTTTGGGAATCGGAGGACCAAGAGGCAGATGTAAGTAGAGAAGCACAGCTACACTGAGGAGGTGTCTCTCACTAATTCTTAATCCTGGGACAGGAACACTCTGTATATTCTGTATCCCACTTTAGCAGAAAGAGGTGATTCCCGAAAGCCATTTCACTGCTGTGATCAAGCAAGGCAACTCCCCCTCAAACCACAGGCACCATAAACCAAGAAACTTCAGATCCCTCTCCCTGCCTTGTTTGAGAACTGAGCTGTTGAAGGGTTGTTGTAGGACTTAGCTGAGTTGAAGATGTTAAACCCATGTAGTCTAAGATCACTGTTTCATTAAAGTACATGAATGTTTGCTCCTTAGGAAAGGTTTTGGGTCTCTCCTATATTGCCTTCAAGCCCGTGTGATGCACAATAAAAAGCACTTACTTTACTGTGTGTTGTTTACAACGTGGCTGTTGTTCTTCAGATGATTAAAGAGCCTTTTCTCCACCCAAACACTTCCGTGTTCCTCCAGGACCAGATTCTAGCCGCAGGGACCCACGTTTAGCTCCGGAAGTGCTTCAGCTGCAGGCGACAGCCGACTGATGGCAGCTGCCCCCACTTGATTTCACCAGTGACGAGCTGACAACAGCCTGCACGTTAAAGCTCCTTCAACGTGTTGAATATACTACTACAGACAGGATCTGACTCCATTAAGGAACGAGGATGGCAATGTATTTGCTGAGGATCCTTGCAGCGTGCCGGTAGATGGCAGAGGTGAAACCTTTCCTGAGGGGAGTGTCTGCAGGATCGCTTCCAACATCCCTTTTCCCTTGCTCTTGGAAGGTTATTAAGAGCACGCTGCGTTCCTGCAACTGAGGTGCAACTACGTGTAACTGGTTCTGAAGTAAGCCAAAAGCAAGACTCTTCGTCCAAGACTTTGTCAGTGAACGGAGTGCCTCCAAACTGATCCCTAAGGAACTCGAACTACCAAGAGCAAACACTTGTGGCACATACAGGGACAGGGAGACACAGCCGGGGAGCCGCTGTGTTGGAATGCTACAGCCTGGATGATTC
Organism: Psilopsiagon aurifrons; assembly: GCA_025447955.1. NCBI lineage: Eukaryota > Metazoa > Chordata > Aves > Psittaciformes > Psittacidae > Psilopsiagon > Psilopsiagon aurifrons. Next base: position 13,444 of record JAOEHY010033750.1, read on the forward strand.
ACTGTCCCCCTGCTCTCGATACAGGGATCACCATTAATAAATCATCTCGGTTGATGGAATCTGGAATAATGGATTAATAATGGTGTCCTGAAGCACCCACTGCACCTTCCTGCTCCACTGGGTTTCCAGTGTGTCACTGCTCTGACACTGCCTCTCCCCAGGCTGGAGGAGCTCCCCCACCAGCACGACTCTTCTCCTGGGACAAGGATGCGGTGGCAATTGCCTGTCCCAAAGGATGCCCTCGTGCCAGCATGATGCCCAGGAGGATGAAGGCCCAGTTGTGCTAAAGCTGCCAATTGTGAATTATTGGTGGTGTTATTAATTATTATTAACCTTGCACACACCCCAGCTCAGCATTGGCTTCCGCAGCGTTCATACGTACAGCAGCATTGCCACCAACTGAAGATCAAAGCTCAGCCCCACCCCAGTGGGACTCCCCGAAACCACTTGTGGTTGAACTGGGAATGTAGCAGACTTGAAGCCAGTATCACCAGCATTGCCCTCTGGTCTGCTCTGGTGATTGAACATCTCTGGGCTAACAGAACCCCTGGATCCAGAGGAGCTTGGAGAAGGAAAAGCTGCCAAATCTGAACTGCTGCCATGAGGAGTTGAATCCCTCCCAGGATGAGGAGCAAAATTCCCTCTGTGCCAGTGTGGAGCCCCGGATCCCATCTGCTGCAGTAACTTCTGGTGGACTCCATCCTCCTGCACTCCACTTTCCAGCATGGAGCTGGCTGGTTTGGGACAGGGAGGAAGGGATTATTCCACCCTGCTGTTGGGTGTGGAAGGCCCATGGAGGGGAGAAGAGAGCTTGGAGTAAGAGCAAATGACTGTTCCTGGTCTCACACTCAGCTGAGTTTCCATTCCATGCATTCCTCCTTACTCACTCTCTCTTAATCACTGCAGATGTTGACATCAGATACAGGCTCACGGAGGGGAGGTTGGTGAGAACATGACTTATGCCTGAAGAAATTCCTCCCAGAATACTTCCAGCTTCTCATTTTCGACTATATTTAGTGGTGGAGCGAGGAGAAGCTTTTCCCCATCTCCAGGACTCAGCTGTCTGCTCACCAAGGACACGCCTGGGACCAAAGTCACCAACTTGAGGGTCCTCCCCGCAGCTTCACTGACAGGAAATTGCCGTGTCAAGCGCTCAGCTGGCAGCACTGACCACAGCCAGCATTCCCAGGCTCTGGAATCCCTCTGCTTCCTGCAAACAGCATCTTCTGAAGGTCCTATTGACCACTTTGGTGCCTGCACACCCCTGTTCTATGTGGATCCCACTTGCTTGCACCCCTGGTGCAGTGGTTAACTAATGGTTAACCACGAGCAGCTTTTCCCATCACAGACATTTCAGGTGTTTATGGCTTAACAACAAAATAATCCCAGGGGAGACCAGGGATTATTTTGTCTTGGAGGAGGATGAGACTTCAGTCTGAGAACAGGATAGTGTGGGACTGCCTGGAGCTGGTGTGGACGTGGGGGTTTGAGAAAGGACAGGAAACAGCTCATAAAAGGACAGGAAAATTCCTCCTGAGGCCCCAAAACACCTTCCCAGCCCTCCCCTCAAGGAGGAACGGAAGCTCTGAAATGTTCTTTCCGTCCCACAGGAATTTCCATCCTATTGAAAGTGTTCTGTTTCGCCATGGTGAGATTATCTAAGAGAGGAGCTGAGGGGGGGACGGGCAGTGCCCAGCTCAGGGACGCTCCAGCCCATGCAGGAGGACACGTTTGCCATCGGCTGCCTTCTCTCCCTCGTCTCATTCCTCTTTATTTCATTTCCTTCAACATTTTACATTTCTCATTTGAAAATAGAAGGGATTTTCTAAAACTAAACCCTCGGAAGCGCTCCTCCCAAGGGAAGCCACGCTGGGACGGGGGAGCAGAACCTTCCACATCCCCTGGGATGCTGTGTCCATCACTGGGAGCATCCCGTGTCTCAGCGGCAGGATGTCCCCTCGCTCCCACCACCCCATTCCCCTCCTTCAGCTTTCTGCTTGCTTGCAGAGGGGTTATGCTATTCCAGAAGCTTCCGTGGGAGATGGAGCAGGCAGCGGCGGTGGCTGTGGAAGAGAAAGGAGATGCTGGTCAGAGCTAGGCCCAAGAGCTGCAGCAGCCCCATGGATGGGGGGGAATGACAGTGGCTGCAGCCTCCCATTGCCAGCAGAGCCACAGAACCCCCCTTTGCCTGCTTTAGAACGAGGCACCAGGATCCCTTCTTGCTTCTCTCTGAAGCTGTTTCATGTCTCTCCCTCTTGGGAACAAAAGCCACCAGCTCCTGCTGCAGCGCTCTTAAAGCAGCTTTTCCAACCGGGAAGGGGTTTCTGGAGCTGGTGGGGGGGGACCAGCAGCCGCAGGCAGCTGGGGTGAGACGGCCTGAGCTCTGAAACAAAGCCTGGTGCCCTCCTTCCAGCCCTGAGCAGGAACAGCTCAGCTGCCTTGAACAGCATTAACCCCAAACCCCCCTTCTCCTTCTTCCCAGGACGTGTTTCATCCCCAAAACCCGAGCTTGATGGGACAAGGAGCAACCACTCACCTGGCAGAGCCGCATCATCCCCAGCGCTGCTCTACAGCATGTAAATGATGTAGGAGAGAATCACCAGGCCGATGATGGCAAAAAACATCAGGATGAAGATATCCAGCATGGTGCTGAGGAGCCGGGGGGGGGCTCCCCTCTGCGGGGACAAAGGATGCTGCTGCAGGGACAAGGGATGCTCGGCAGGGATGAGGGATGCTCGAGGGATGCTCTGCAGAGCCGCTGCTCCGCCAGCCCCTGCGTCCTCCCCTCCTCGCTCCGCTCAGGATGCAGAGATGATGCCGGAGCTGATGGAGCCGCTTTGCAGCGGGCAGGCAGGAAATAAAGGGATAAAGGATGGGGTCAGACAGAGCTCCAGCCCGGCACGGGCAGGGCAATGCTGGGGGATCCTGAGGGGCTTTGTCCCCACTCCCCCCCCCACTGCTGCCCGGTTTTGGGGGGTGCTCATG
>JAOEHY010033751.1:5940-38396 GCA_025447955.1 Psilopsiagon aurifrons
TCCTCTTCCCTTGTATTTTCCCTGGTCATTATTGTTATTGATAGTAGCAATAGTGATTTGTGTTATACCTTAGTTATCGGACTGTTCTTATCTCAACCCATGGGAGTTACATTCTTTTGATTTTTCTCCCCATTTCCATTAAGCTTGTTTTACAGCTTAAACCGAGGCAGCTCTTTTAGGAGGGGGAGGTGGGTTAACAAACTGCGTGGCTGATTTACATCTTAAACCACAACACCCCTCTGCAAAAGTTATAACCAAGAAAAGAACCAAAAGAGAATCCAAGCATGCTCATGACAGATTTTATGAGAACCAAAGAAACTAATTATAATACCTGTTTAGTGAAATAATCCTAACAACAGCCCTCAGAAGCTGTAGAGTTTTTCAAGCCTTGGTGTAATCTAGACTTTTCTAGCCATGACACAGAAAACAAGACAGAGATGAAGCCTGCAGTAAGAAGCTTAAGAGGTTTAAAAGAATAGGATGTCTAAGAGGTGTTACAGAAGCACCACTTAAGTTTAAGCAATGATGAAACATTAGCAAGTCAGCAAAGAGGTCAGAATTTTGGGGATTCACCAACAACCACTACTAAAAAAACTTTACTGTTAAATGTATCTATATTAACAGCAGACAAAATAATCAGATTTGCTCTGTTATACAAATAATTCAAGCAAGTATTTCCACTTACCTGATGCAGTAACTCATAGTCAAAATTAGGGACACTTTTATCTCTTGTTATTGTTCTCCGTAAGTGTTTTGCTCTAAAAAATATTTTAAAGAAATTAAATTCAACCACATTAACTCGTTCCAAAGTCTCCGCCACAGAAAATCCAGAAGGTGGCACTACCTCCCCAAAGACAAAGGCTGCTCGCTGGCACCACCGCCTCAGAATGACAGCCTACGGGTTTTTCCTGTATTTATCATAGAATATACATTAATGTTTCAAAGAGCATAGGCAAGACGCACCCACAGAGTAAAAGACTAAGATAATACTTCTAAGGCATTCTGCTTTGAAATTCTTAATTCATAGTACACCAAGTATTACTGCAAAACCCATTTTCAGTATAGTTGCCAGTACTCCTTTTCTGGCCAGCTTTTCCCTTCTGTTGCACAGCACATCAGTGGTGTTAGCACCAATAAGCATGTCATGCCACAACATCTGCTTGATGATATGAATGTGCACACCTCGGAGATTAACATTTACCATCAAATCAGTCGTATGCGATATATAATAATGCCTGACCCACTTTTGGGCTTTATTAACCATTTTATTTCTTGTTTGCTTGTGGGAAACAGTAAAAAACATTTCTGAGGAAGCTGCTATGCTTACTTGTTAAATCTGTTGATTGACTGGACCAGTTGAAGCTGTCTGCTTATGGGATCATCAGCTTTCTCAAATGGCTTAGAATTCACTAGGGGTTTAAAAGAGGCAGCTAAAATTACAATGGAGTCACACTTTAGAATTAAAAGTATAGTTCTGAAAAGTGGTTCTACTGACATTAGAATTAAAATTTCATAGTAAAACTGTGTAATAGTAATAACCTGAATCAAAGTTACAATTTATCTTTGGAAATTTTAAAGCATTTTAAGTTGCAGGAGTAAGCATAATCCATCAGATTAGCATGACTAGCCCATGCTTCTGATGAGACAGTGTAATTCTGGACCTTGAGGCCCTTCATTTCAATTTTCACAAACCTGAATTAACACACTGGTGCTATAACAGCTCTTCATCAGTATTACCTACTCATATCTTCTATTGTTCTTTTAGAACTATTCTTTTAATATTTGAAAGAACTGTATCAACCTTGGTCATCAGCATACTGTGATTAACTTTCGTTTTGTATCAAAGAAGCATTCACAGTCTTTCATAGGGAGCAGGCAAGACTTATTTTCAGAAGCCCAACTGAAACTCATGGATGCTGAAATGGGCACTCCTGCTCCGCATCTTCCCCAATTCTTACTTCTACAGCCTCACTGTCATCCTTCCACAGCACTGGTGGCAGTAGGTCCTCTACCTGGCTGCGCTAGCTCAGCATGAAACCTGTTTCATCCCTTGCCCCAGGTTACTGAACTGCACCTGCTTGAGAATTCACCTGGAAACCTGAGCCAGCATAAGGAAAGTAGTGCTTAAGCAAGACCAAAAGTGAGGGCAAAAAGGAAGAGGTGATGATGGATGGTAACACCACCCCTTTCAAATGGCAATAAGCCATGCATCAGCTCAGATGTGCTGTCAAACAGTACCATGTGTTTCAATGTATCTGCTTAGGCTGTACTATATCCTGCCATTTACTGAAAGTTATTAATTAACTAATCATGCTTAATAGTTTAACCTTTGTAGCTCTTATTTCTGTCCCATAGTATGAGAGACACTAACTAATGGAAGAGTCACTCCATAACCTGTTTTAGAGACAATTTACTTTTTTTTGTTTACTTTGTACTGAAATGTACAATTATATATTGTACATATATATTAATTATATATTATATATTGTACATATATATTAATTATATAATCTCAAATGTGGCATGTTTTCCACCTTTAAATGCCTTTGTACATAAAATTCCCCCCATGCACAAAAACGTGAAATTGAGTTTGTAGCAATGTCATGAATATAATAAAAGTATGCTGCATTTAAAGTATTTTAGGTGCTACCTGTAACAAATGTGCAAAAGAGTTGACTATCCTTTAATTAATTATAAGTTATTTATACAAAATACTTGATGGAGTCACACATGAATTCCTAAATCCCTTTTTATTCATACCAGTGGAAATATGACACATACCTTTTCTTCTTATCTTGATAGAAGCATGCTGCTCACACTCCTTTTCTCTCTCTGCTGATGTAGGTACATAGCTTGGTGCCATTTCCAGCAACTTAATGATACTTGAATTCTTAATTTTAAAAGTTTCCATTTTCACCATTATTAAAGAAAAAGAAAAACATCAATACAATTTAGGATTATGGTCTATGCAGAGTGTGTTAATTAATTGCTGCTAAAATGAATTTAATGCACAAAAAAACCCTCATAAATAAAATTCAATTGTGATATATAAATTGTATAAATGCAATTGTATAAATAAAATTGTATAAATACAATTCAATTAAATACAATTCAGTGTCATTTTGAGTAGGAACAAGCTGCACTGTACTGGAGTGATGATTTTGTAGTCTTGACCTATTATTTTAAACTGCATTATTTATGGTTAAGCTTATTTCAGTTTAGATGATAATACACACACTAAAATTGATTCACTACAGAATTTTGTGTCCATTATGCTACATCTCAGAGGCTATTTAGGCATGTAAAGATAGGGACCATGCATCAAATCATTTAAAGAGTGAAATAATTCTTTATAATTTAGTATTACATATTATGTTATTCTATCAATAAAGGGAAGGTCAGTGTTATCAAAGACATGATGAAAGGTATCAAAAATCATAAAGGGCAAAACACAGTAGGTAGGAACAAGGAAGACTGCTTTTAATGTAACTGATTAGCTCAAGTTTTCATTTTCCTACACTCAACATTTCTTCTGCTATCTCTGCCACTACTATTATATATTTTAATGTCATTTTCATTCATGTATGTGCTTTCACTCTTTCTAGATTCATCTCTTTTGTCTAGGATAACTTATTTTAGAAACACAACATGTTTCATGTACCACAGGTACTGTATTGTACATTGTACAATGAACAGGCATTTTAGTCTTTATATCATGCATAACTGTTAGGTACAGAAGTCTTGGCAAATACTGTTGTGACAAGTAGTTGTATCTGCACATGGAACTTTAGAGAAATCTAATGTCAGACATATTCTGCACCCACCGGCTCAGCGCAGTCTGCAGGGGTGCAGTTCCTTTCGTTCCTGATGTGTGTCATTGCACCATTCTGAAGAAGCAAGTCTACCAAGGCTTCATTCTTCCCTATCACTGCCTCATGCAGCGCTGTATTTCCCTTGGCATTAGAAAGATTAACAGAAGCTCCATGCTGGACAGCAAGATGGAATTGAAGTTACAAAGACAGAGTAGCACAAAATGGAGATAGCACATGATTATTCTGGTTTCCTCTCCTTTTCAATATATGAATGAGAACAATGCAACAGAAGCCTTGTAGCTGTATGCGAACCCAGAAAGCATGTGCTAGCAATCAACACTTCAACAATAAGCCACCCAATATTATTTTCTCCTTTCTCATAGCCACAATTTTATGCATCAGCTTATTTCATTTTGATATGTTCACATATTCCAAGTTTGAGATATTAAAAAAGAAATTATAAAACCCACAACCCCCCCATGCGATAGAATCACCAGCAAGAAAACTTAACACCTACCACAAAAAAAAATTCTATAAATAAAGCTCACTGTACAACAGTAATATTTATCTAATAAAAAACAATGAACAAAGGGATTGAAAGGAGTGAGGTAACAGATACTCCTTTTTCCCAAGAAAAACAGATACCTTTTTTTTCCCAAGTAGCTGTGACAGAAAAATATATAATTAAAAATACTGTTCCTGAGTGCTGCTGGGTAAGTATCACATGAGAAATATTATTCTTAACATTCTGTTTTCGGTGATCTTACCTGCAACAACAAGGCAGTAGTCTCATACTGACCATTCAAGCATGCGTAAATTAAAGGAGTGTTTCCATATATATCCTTTTTATTTTGTTTAGCATTATAATCCATCAGACACTTTACCACCTATTGACAGAAATAATAACCTTTTAAGATATCAGCCAATCATAATCACGCAGTGAAAGCCCTCCTCTAGAATGGAGATGGAAGAAAAAAGGATGGAGAAGTCTCATCTTTGCCAAACAGGTAATAACCACAAGCATATCATACTCATTTTCACATTCTACCACACACTTTTGAAGCAAACAGAAAGAAAAGCAACTGAAAGGCCAGAAAATAAACCTGGAGATATGTGAAAAACCATATATAATCAATAACTTCACAAAACATGAAAATCAAACCACCACAGCAACAGTGTCCTTTTACCCTTTCCTCATCAGAACTTATCAGAACACTTGGAAGGAATTGTGTTGTAAATACCACACAAACTGACCTTCACTAACCTACAAGTTTAAGCTGTATTCTTATTTTCTTCTCACCTCTCTAGTGCTTTGTCTCCCCTTCATCTTCATAATTTTCTTTTCCCTCTTGCAGTTCTTAGCTCCCTATTTTTAAACCCCTGATTTCCCACTTTTCTGCACACTCTCAATTTGCTTGTCTGCATCTCTTTCTTCCTAGATCATTGTTTTTCCCCTCATTTATTCTCCCTCCTTGCCTCACTAGCTAGTACTGCTTCTTCAATGCTCATGCTTCCCTGACTCAGAAATGGGGGATGAGGTTGTCTTCTACCCTGAAAGCTCCACTTGGCTCATAATCTACTTAAATAAGTTGAAGACAAAGAAAATACTTCACACCGTGGCTGTTGAAGATAACAAGTTGTACACATACCCTCCTTCAACAGAAGGTGCAGACAGAAAATACATGGGAAGATCCAGCTACACAAAGTATTATTCAAATGTTTGGAATGCAACAGTAGCTACATTTCACTGTTACTGTTTCAATCATGTCAATAATTTCACAAAAGAGCTTTTTCTTGGTGGTTAAGTGTTAAATAATTTGCTTTTGAGAAGAGACTTACCTGGAAGTGACCTTTCTGGCAGGCTAGATGAAGAGGAACTGCATGTTTTGCATTCTTGGCACTGATACTGGCTCCATGTTTCAGTAAGAGAGAGACAAGTTCAGAGTGTCCATGTAGTGCAGCCATGTGCAATGGTGTAAAACCATCTTCATTGGAAACATTTACTCCAAGTCCATTAGTGGAGATCTTTGAAAATTTCTGTTGAGAAAAACAGACACCAGAACCACAAAGTTAATTATGCTACTCTCTGCTGACTAAAAAGCAGACAAATACCTTCTAAGTATATACCAAAGAGTAAAATGGACGTTACCAGAACTTCTACTACAGAGCATAATCTGAGACCTTCAGGAAAAGCGTTAGTAAATCAGAGCAGCTTGCTGGCATTTTTCAACAGAACAGTAAGATTTATTTTTATCTCATTTCTTCCAACTTGATATCTTCATATAGAGAAATTCCAAGCAAATACGGGGTACTGTATTTATTCCAAGTTGGACAAACCCTAATTACAGCAATCCACATGTTCTGAAAGCAAACTGCAAAGTTTTTTCACCCCATGAGATATTGAGCAAGTCTTTGAATGTTTCCTGTATTCAAAATTTTCTCTCCTTCAATTAAGAAACCAGTATCATTACATCAGATGAACTGTTTCAGACAGATATATATTTCCTTGCTTTTCAGGCACAGATACAGAGGTTTTGGGCAATATGAAGGCGACTTCCCTAGAGCTAAAAGTTACAAGAACATGATTTATTCTTTTTACAGAATGAGTATTCTAACCTTTTGTACTGGCCCACATTTTGAGCACTGGCATAACGGATGGCAGAATTCTGGGTTTGATGTACTGGCTGTGTCATCCTCATCTTCTAAGTCTTCTTCCATCCATTCCAAGAGGTAACGTACCTGGCATAAAAAGCAAGTCGCCTTTTAGAGAGTCCAGGGGTTCCATGTCTTCATAAATTTGCATATGTAAACAAGTAAGATTTCATATACACTTATGAATATCTCAGGGGGACTATACAGCTACCTCCTGGCATCAACTGCCCACAGGCCAAATTAAAAGATCAAATGTTATTGTTGACAAAGCAGCTACAAATTTCAGCACATAGAGCAGTGAAATAAATTAGAAATTACTTCCTGCTACCTAATCAAGCCTTCAGTGTTCACTTATTCTCAAACTCTTCCAATCCTTTTAGCTCAGACGATTTGTGCCAGCTTGTATCAATGCAAATTTTGTCTCATCTTTTGCCTTACGGAACTTAAGAAGTGGCAAGGGTGATGACATTTAACCCATATCCAAAACTAAGCAGGGGCACTGATTTTTCTCTGGTCTGTCAATTTCCAGGTGCTTGACGGTTCCACTTTCTCTTCAGTATACAATGCCTCATTTCTGAGGAAAGAGGCTCTTCACTGTAGACAGTCTTTGGACTCGGAGCATTCATGTGCAATTTGTAAACAGTGGTGCTTACTGCATGTTGATTTTATATTAAATGCAGCAAAAAAAAAAAGCTGTTTAAGAAAAACATTTTCACCTTGAAATTCATTAATCGCCTATAAACAAAAGTCATCTTAGAATCAGCAGCAACTGTATTAAGTCTCCACTATCACACTATCTGGCAATGTTATACCTGACATCTACCTAGTGTATTATTCTGAGTTTGTATTAAGCTCAGTGAAACAAGTCTTTCAGAAACTCAAGACAAAGTAAGAGTTGAATTGGTCTCATAATGCAAGGGACAATACGTTAACAGTCACCTTTTCCTACGTATGTGGAAAGGGCTAACACCACGGCACTCAAAAACCAAGGCAGGAGGAAGATCAGCATACTTGTGTGTGAAGGCAAGAACTCTCACAGCTCCTGTAGATCTTCTAGGAAGGTATTACTCAAAACATTCTTCACTTAATATTATTGAAAAATAATTCCCTCAATTTGAATGAGGTAAATTGGAATTCAGCAATATCCAGCAGCCACCCTAAGACTCACCATTTCCAGATCCCCATCAGCAACTGCTCTTAGGAGTTTCTGCACCTGTGTATTAAGAAAACAATTTATTTGCTTTGTTAGTAGTGATATTAAGCAGTACACAGGAAACCTTATGTCCTTTACTAACCTCCCTAAGCCCATGTGGTAGCATTACTGCTTGCTCATTTTGTATTTGTTGATGAAGTTTTAAAGGAAAATCCTTCCTTTATGAAGTACAAAAGCCATGTAAGGCCTGTGGCCATCTAATGATATGACTTGCTTAGTTAAACAGTACTTACCTAAATAGAGGACGTGTAGTCCATACAAAAACAAAGCCATGTAAGCCGATATATGTTATTATGCCACTTCAGCAGCAGCTGCCCGTGCATTTCTGTTGTGAACTTAACATTAAAAATTCCTAGTCAAGACAAATTTCTACCCTGATGAATGCTAGTATTGTTTGAACTCCTCCTGGGCTACTAGGTGGTATCAGAAGTACAAAACATGCAGATTTTATTTTACTATTTAAGAAACAACAGTTTAAGATGAAAAAGATGCTTTAAATTGTTTCCAATATGCAGATTACTGGTTTATTCCTATGTCAAGAACCCAAACATCTACAAATCTAACTTGACTGTAAGTATGAAATCTGTTTTCTTACTTAAAATCTGAAAAGATACAAGTATCAAAGGGTATGCATTAGCACAAAACAGGTCACTTCAAATCAGAGTTAACCTAATGGAGCAGCACTAGACCAAATAAGTATGTGTATGCTCAGGCCAGCTAATGCCTGAGCACAACTACTGGACATAAGTATTCTCCTGTTTATGAGCTCTGCAGCGGGGAAAGAGGCAAGTGGGAGGAAGAAGAGACGGAAGGTGCTCTATAATGCACAGATGCCGTTCCCCTGATCCCTCTGACTGCTTGTGAAAGCAGGAGAATGAGAGGTACTTGTCTCCCTGTTTCTTCTCTGATTCCCTACTCTCACACGAAGAAGCCAAGATCAAACCTGACAGAAAACAGGACAGGTGTCAGCAAATGGGCAGTGAGATTTATCCAGCTTCTGCAGATCTGTAGTGACTTAAGCCCAGCCAGTAACTCAGAACCACACAGCCGCTCACTCACTCCTTCTTCCTCCCCCAACTCCCAGAGGGATGGGGAGGAGAATTGAAAGAATGTAACTCCCAGAGGTTGAGATAAGAACAGCCCAGTAACTAAGGTATAACACAAACCACTGCTGCTACCACCGATAATAATAATGATAAGGGAAATAACAAGGGAAGAGAATACAACTGCTCACCACCCACCAACCGATACCCACTACAACCTGAGCAGTGATCTAGCCTTTCAGGTAACTGCCCCAGTTTCTATACTGGGCATGATGTGATGTGGTATGGAATACCTCTTTGGCTAGCTCGGGTCAGGTGTTCCGTTTCTGCTTTATACCGGCTTCTTGCGCCCTTCCTCACCGGCAGAGCATGAGACTGAAAAGTCCTTAGAGTAAACACTACTGAGGAGCAACTAAAGAGCAACTAAAGAGCAACTAAAGCTGTTGGTGTTATCAGCACTATTCCCAGGCTGAAGGTCAAAAACATAGCACTGCACCAGCTACTAAGAAGGAGAAGAATGACTGCTACTCCTGAACCCAGGACAAGACTGTTGAAGAATCAGCTATTAAACTTTGTGAAACTCTGATTCAGCACTATAGCAAATTATTTTAGCACTGTGCTAGAATCACCAAAGATGCTGCTGTGCAAATAAAGTTGTTTCAATATTAAGAAACGTCTTGCAAGTTGAAGATGTCATGGAGCAACAGCTACAGTCACATTTCAGCCTTTATCTAGAAATAACTATCTTGCTGTGACAGCAGTGTGTGGCAAAGCAAACAAGGAAGGAGACTGAAAGGAAGTTGTGTTTTACTGGTCTGATCTGTTCCTTCAGGGTTTTAGCAAAAGGACAGAACCATCTATAGCTGAAAGATCAGAGGTTAGATTAAATCTCCCAAATTTATTTTTTCTTCTCTTTCCAATACAAGGTGAAGCTCCTTGAAGTGATACACTAGGCACTCAAGGCAGAACTCCTCTTTGCTAATGCCTTTTTGAATGCCTAAAAGTTAGTCCTCTTATCTAGGTCAGTCTTTTAAACTTCTTCTAACTACAAAACAAAAGGCAGTCACCAATTAAAACTGAAGCGCAACTCAGGTCAAACTAAGCATGTCTGAGATTAATTCCTCTCTGGAGGTACTGATTTCACTAGGCAGGTAAAGTAGATGTCCGAAGTTAGGACAATTGCCTTTCAGGCATCTGAAGTTAGGCAGGCTGAATCCTAATCTCTATACATCTAAATCTAAAATGAACTGTATACTAGGGAGGTCTCTGCTCCCCACGTCTCCCCTAATCATATAGGATAATGGAGATTGGCTCCAGAAAATCATCAAGACCTTTACAGACTTATCACATACAAGATGCTGAACAGTAAGAGCAGGTGACCCAAAAGCTCTGATAATTTCTTTCCAAAAATAGCAACTTCCTTATAGTTCTAAAAACTGCCTCAGGCTCTAGCAGTGGAGAAGCATACATCTGTTATTCAGCTTATAGATAATTTATTAAGAGCACTTAGAGTAAAGTGCCTGCTACATGCATTTCCCCATCTTTTCAGTTTGCTTTCTCACTCCTCCATGGAATATAAGTACCTTCCTTTAAATGTAAAAATACATGAAATGAATCTACTGCAGTTCACTTGCATGCTCAGTTTTCCTGTTGTTGAAATTGTGCAGGGAGTTTAGTTCTAACAGAGGATGTTCCAAATTTACATGCCTGGTTCCTTTACTCTCTCTTTTCTAAGTTGTAAATAAGTCACATACAAAACATACACCACAACAGAAAGGAACTAAAGCTGGATTACAGGAGAAGGTCATTAACGCCAAGAATCTAAGGTGTAAGCTGCTTGTAATCTCTTCCCCTGGTTTGAACTACAGTCTTAACTCGTGGGTGTGATAAATTTGTTCCTTTAAGGAAAAATAAACCCTCAAGTGAAAACAAATAAATCTGTGAATTTATGAAACTAAATTGTAAGGTGAACTTTTATGCATATTAGACCTTATTTAGAGTACCTGACTTTGTACAAACAGGGAGGAACAGTCCTACATTGAGTCTCTCAGACTAACTGATCATGAAGTGTGAATATTGTCCAGTCAAACTCTTCATCTCTGAGCTTCTTGAACATTTTTAGAAAGCAGAAACTTTTGGCAAGAGAACAACTTTTTACTAGCATGAATAGGAAAAAATTTAACATAGAGGTGACATAGAGAGAAATAAAAATAGTAAGGAGATCAATTTTGACAAAAATTGAACAGAAGAACTGCAAAAAAAAAAAAGAGAGAAACATCAGAAGGAGTGTTGCTATGATACTCTTAGGAGGGGAAAAATGGAAAGTAGGCATCCGAGGTTTCACATGAAAAAATTCAGAGAATGACATCTTGTCTGGTGTGGATAAAGCAAAATTAGCAACAACATATGTACAAGATATTTAATACATAGTGTGCACTACTTCACTTGTTACAAAATGGATTTCCTATGCCTATTTTGAAAGATAGTCTTAACATTCTAGTTTGTTAAGTTGTTCGCCAGTATGCCTGCAGTAGCCTCTTTCCCTGACAGATTTTTAAGTTAACAAAGGCATTCAACTTCTGGACAGGACAGCAATGTCCTTGTGGCACTGACTGCCATTATAATTTTACAAACTTCAACAAATACAGTTATGTATGCAGTCATATCATTAACTGCAGTAAATCTGAACAACTACTCCAAATATGTTTTCAGTTTTCCCCCAGAAATAACCAGCAAAGCAGCTAATACAAGTGTTTAGATATTCAGATGACAAGCACCTGAGGATAGCAGCATTTAATTTTCCAAAACTGACAGAATGCTATTCTTGAAGAAGTAGTTTAAAAGAGTGCTCCAAATATCACTCTTCCAGCTCCTTCTCTCTGCTTATTGTCAGAATTTACACCTTAGTCTTACCTCTTTATAACTGTTTTTCACTTCTTCTTGTCTTATATCAGTTGACGCTGATGACAGGCTTGAGACAGATGATCCTCTGCTGAAAGTTTCTGTTGACCGCTGAGGAGACCTAAGTGGTGACTTAAAGCCAGAAAAAAACCCAAACAAACAAAACCCCACACAAAAGAAAAGTTATTTATCAAATTAAGCAGGTTAAACAATGGCAAAAAGTTTAGCAACTTGCATTCATTGTTACCTCAGAAGCACTCTGTCCTCTTTCAAATGTTAGAGAGTTTAATTCCATCAAAGACAAAATCTGCATAAAATATTAATAAAAAGAACCAATGTAATTCCACTTAAAGAAGAATCTACTGACAAACACAAATTAGCCAACAACCTAATATTAGTAACAGATTATGACTGAGCAGATTAAAAGAGCCCATTTACAAGTTTACGTTCCATACCACATGCTGTTTTCCTGCTATTAGATTTAAAATGTGACCGGCCATCCTTAGAGTGAAACATACATTTTAATTTTAATAACATCAGACCACAAAATCCTATTAGCAGGTAAGCATCTACACCTCCATGGAACTGCATCAGAAAGAAGTTGAGCTAGAAGATAAAGACCAATACCTTGGAATTTAATGCACACTGTAGGGAAGTCTCTTTCATCCGATTTTGAATTTCTGGATTTGCTCCATTTTGCAAAAGCACTTCTATGATCCCCTGATAGCCCCAGCGAGCAGCTATATGGAGAGGAGTATCTCCCTTTTCATTACCAATATCTAGTCTACAGGACTGCACATCATAGTAGACTAAAGCTTTGACGCACTGGAAAGAGAAGGAGAGCTATCAGTAAATTACAGCATTGTCTCTCAATTCACATAACGTGCAATCCTAAAAAGGCTTTTTTCATTGCAGTTCACATAAGCCATTGGCTGAATTGCAAGCTCTTACAGTTCAGTGTCATTAAACAAAGAGGTAAATAGATCAGCTGAATTTACACACTTTAAAGTGAATTTACACTATCTTTTAAGTGAATGCATAATAAAAATTGCTATGAAGTACTGAATAATGTCCTAATTTACAGTGTTAAACAGTTAGCCTCCAAACATTTTTTATTATTTATTTTTTTAACATGCAAGTTCAGTTCAAATTTGCATCACAGTTTAGCTCTGTTCCATTAGAATGTCTATTTAGTTTGTTAGAAAACAATTACTTACATCCTCATGACCATATGTGCAGGCTAAATGAAGTGGAGTATTTCCATTATTGTCCTGAACATCACTACTTGCCTTATAGTGCAACAAGAGAAGCTTTAAGGAAAAATAAAAGTAGACATTTAAGTAACTAAAATATTAATGGACAAACAATTGCTGGTCTGCAGCTTCCGTTAGGGCTTTAGCATGATGAAGCACTTCATGAAAACTAGCTATGTCCCTCCTATTTCAGACACTACACTCTCAGCATTACAGTACTGGTTTTGCCCTACCCCAAGAAACAAATAAAACTGCTTCTTATATATATTTAGAGTTGTCACTGAAAACAGGAATCATCTACTGCAGCAAACACTGCAATACATATACTATACAATAATTTATCCTATATTTTAAGAGCCTATGGAATTGATGACACAGCTTAATTTCAACAATGCTAACTGAAGAATCTCACATATATAAAATTCAAGTACATAATACTTAACATAGTTACACAGGCTATCATAACATGTATTCACAATGTGAAGTCATTTAATTTATTCCAACGACTGCAACGGCTCTTCTGCCTTAACCAAGAGCAGAGATGTTAACAGGGTCTCCATCTGAACTATGTATTAGAGATTTGTGTTAGTAAAATGCATGACTTATCGGATATGCATAGCTGTCAATTGCTTGGTTATCACAAATGGCTGAAAACCTTGCAGCATAGGAAAAAAGAAATACCATGCCAACTACAATGATAAAAGAACATCAATTCTACAACATGCGTGGCTCTGGTTAAAGTTTCCCAGAAGATGCAGGTGACAGTAACAGCAGAAAAGCTTAATAAGAGTCATATAGTTATTATTTAGGTTAAGCATTTCTTCTTATTTCTAATTAAGCCTTTTGGTGCTTACTGTAACATTTTGATATCCCTTCTGACAGGCAAGGTGAAGTGGAGTTGAACCGTGGTAATCTGTAGCATTGATAACAGCTCCTTTGGCTACTAATAAATCCACTAATGATGTTTGCCCTTGAAAAATACGCAAACATTAAAACAAAGTAGTAAACAAGAACACTACTACTTTTAAAATTCAAACATGAACTATAAACCAAGATATCCTGCATTTTTGCATAGTATGTTTACATATACCATAAATTCACTTCCTTGGTATTTGGGGGCTCTGTTGCAGACTACTCAAGGTGAAAACTCTTCAAAAGAACCTCCAGCTAAAAGCAAGCTATGCTTTATCTTACAACTTGGAAAAGAAGAGAAAAAACGCTATATCACACAAAGCACTCTCCTATTGGGATTCAAGGTAACAATAAGATAGAAAACTATTTATTAAAAAAAATCACTAAGAAAATTAACACATCTTTTAATAAATGTAAGATTAATGGCATAATGAACATTATAAGAGAGGAAGTGGTACAGATCTACCACACATAGCCAGATGCAGGAGAGAAAAAAGATCCATTTATCAATCTCCCAGTTCTTTGAAACAAGTCTGGTTTCTGATGACACATTTTTTTCACAGCTAAATAAAGAGCTACTGTGGTAACTGCTAAGGCAAAGGTAAGCAGCCAGCAAACAAATAAACAGTAACTTAACCATAAGAAACTTAGTCTGAAAGAATACACGGTAACTTCAGTCTGTGCCAAGATACCAATCTCCATAGCAAATGAGCAGAAAACAATTTAATGAAAATTTACTATTTAATGCAAAGCTAGAAAACATGCTATCATAAAGATAAGGAACAATAAGGAGCAGAAAACACTAGTGAAGATGACCAACAATACTCACCACAAATAGCAGCTATATGAAGTGGCGTATATCCCCGGTCATCTCGAGAAAATGGAGTGATAATGGAAGGATCATTCAGTTTCCTTTAAAACACAATGGTTTACAAGCAGCTCAGTTACCTATGCAGCAGTGGTAAGGAGAGAGAGAAATTGCCAAAATCCTGATCTTGGAAATTTTATGTTTTATCGTTTTACACTGGCTAATTATCTTACAGAGAGTTTCACATTTTGTTTTGAGACGCAGTTCTGTCCAAGATGTGTAAGTTAGGTTCAAGAGAAGAAACGTTTTTACACCACATTTACCAAAAGATACAGCCTCCATCAAAATTTATCACTTCCAGGCATTCAGTATTCTCCTAGTCTTTCTTCTGCCTCTTTAAAGCACACAAACATACACCCTCTACTCTATCCTGAAGTACTACCAACTTCCCCCATAACCAAGAACACCATATTTTTAAAAGTAAATCTCAGATTAAGGCTTTTGCACAGCTTTTGTATATCTGTGGATATGTAAAGTGCTTACCCAGACACTAGCTTCTCACATTTGTCACAGTAACAGAGTGGATGACACATTTTCTGTACAGTGTCCTTATCACTGTCACCTTGACTTAGCAATCGCTCCACTTCCTCCTGATTACCTGAAGCAATATGCTATGAAAATCCAAGAGGAGAAAAAGAATGAGGAACCAATAGGAAAAAAACAATTTCCCTGTAAGGAAAAAAAAAAAAAAAAAAAAAAAAAAAAAAAAACCAAAAAAAACACAAAACCAAACCAAAAAAAAAAAAAAAAGCCCCACACAAAAAAATCCCACCAGATTAAAAATGGAGTAATTTACTGAAGCACAAAATGAAAGGAACTGATTATAAAAGACATCTATTCAAGCATTAGAAAGCACAAATGAACAATGTCGCAGCACAAACCCCTCTAATGGGCATTCAGTATTAAAAAGAATCTGTTCTTGGCTTACTTCACTTTCTATAAAAAATTAAAACAATTTCTATTGTTCTCTTTAGATTCAGTCATGAAATTGAGTCCCCTCTGTGCAAAAACATTTCTACAAAATTAGCAAGTCTCTAGCCATAAGCTGTGAACCCATATAATTAGAAGCTCTGCTTTGCGTCCTTGTAGAGGCAAAATTCTTTTAGAATGATATGAGATTAACATATAATATGAAGTAGCTGTCAGGTGACCACATTTAACTTATTTCAGAAAACTCTTAATTTCAAACATTAAAAGCTATGAGAGAGAACCTGACAGTAACATCACATCTGTGCATTAAATGGGCCCATCGATACAAACAGCAAGTAACATTTCATCCTCATTTTCTTCCATATTTTGTGTAACATACTGAAATCTGTAATATTAACTTGGTAACATTCTGGCACAGAAAAGCACTAAATTCAAAACACGCTTTCAGCATCTCCAAAACCACACTTCACAGTACTAATGTAATTAACACTGCAATCACAGAAAGGAAGGGATATAAATACATACTTATTCTGCCATAAAAGTTATTAACCTTAAATAAGCAGTCTATTGGAGTAGCAGACATCTGGGACAACAAGTTCATCCTTTGTCTTAAAAGCAGCTTGTCACATAGTGTCTCAGATTCCTGAAAATAAAACATTCAGGTTGATCATCTATATACTCATTTACAGGCAAAAGTAAAGTACCTTAACAGTTGAATTAACTTCTAAAAAAATGAAACACTGTATTTACCACTTATGAATTATGAGATGTATGAAAAACCTAAATCTGATTCATATTTAGGATTTTGAGACTAAAAAAATTGCATACCTGCTGTTCAAAGAAATACACAGATGTTCAGCAAAGTATTTCTTGAGCATTAATAAAATTATGACTGCACCAGGTAAGAAAGAACATGGCAAAACAAGAAAAGACATAAAAAAGACAGCAAGAACTAAAAGAGGTGCAATGCAGCTTTCTCATAAGGAGAAATGAGGATTCTTCACTCTGGAAAAGATTCAGCTGTGCTAAGTGGTCTAGAAAAAAATCACAAAGTCGAAACAAAACATGCAAAGAATGAGCATCTGCTATTCTTCAAGAGACAAGAACTAGGGTGCTGAATAAAAGCATCACACATTAGGCCTGGGGAGAGAGCAAGAAAAAGAGAAAACAAAAATATTCTCTTATTGTGGAACTCATGTCCACCAGATGCTGCAAAAATCAAAAGTATAAATGGACTCAAATAGGCACTAGACAAATTCACATAAGACACATCTACTGATGCCTATGACAAAAGATGACCCAGATACAACTCTCACTCAAAGACCCCACTGAACTCCCCACCTGCTGGGAAATAAAAGACTGCACCAGGTGAAGCATTACTCTGTTGTAGACTCATTCACAGTCTTCCACTGGTCACTTCTTGACAATCAGAGATTGAACTAAGATGACATGTAACTCTACTCCCACACCAGTACTTCCCACTTCCTGAGAAATCTTAAGAATTCAGAACGCACCAAAGAACACAAACATTTCTAAAACCAGGTGAAAATTCTTAAGTGTGAGTCAGAATTTGAAATGGCAACATTGAGCATCGTGTGAAAAAAAATAATAATCTAAAGCATATATACTTTCTAAGAAAGTAGATAGGACACTTGCAGGCTGTTGATTCTGATCAAGTAGTCCTTAGAATTGGCAGTGAATATAATTTCCATGGATGTTAGTTTTGGATAACAACTATTTCCCTAGAAATGGAAAGCATGCATCAAACTGAAGACCACACGTGTCAGATAAATTTTAATGATTTAGGATCCAGGCTGAAACTTCTGCAGCACAGACCAGATGGAAATGAGTAAAAGAAGTCCAACTCCGCTCTCAATTTTCATAAGTCAGCGTGAAGCTTAAGAAAGTAGTGAACTGCAAATAAAGATGATCAACTGAACACCAAAAATAAAGACTTGAAATTTTCTAGGAATTAGATCACTTAAGCTTGAAACCAACACAGATGCCTCTCATAAAGCTGATTAGAAGATCCTTCATTGTATACAAAATTATGTCATTAAAAACACGACATCTAGAGATAAAAGATTACATCAGTACACTTCACAGTCATTTGTATTTAGATACCCAAAGACAGCAACCTTTTCAAATCCGAGTACTTTAGCAAAATATACGCAAGCATATCTTTTCAGAATTACAAGGCACGTAACACTAGTCTCCTTGGATCAATTCTTCAGCGTGATCCAGAGTAACTTCCCTAAAAAATATTTGATCAAAAAATTTAACTAGACAAAAAAGTTAAAGCTTCACTGCGATACGTTTCTGAAGTCTAATTGAAAAATGCTCAGACAGCTTTATAGCTGCACTACAGAAAATCTAAGTAACCACTAGCAAAACCTACTGTAGTTTCTGTATTGCTCTTCCCTCTTTATCTTTTACAAGAGAAGTGGAATAATTATTTCTGTCACTTGAGACAGCAATCCTTACGTAGCGATATTGCCTATTCTATAAATGAGAAAAAAGAAGCCCTTCCAGGTGAAACTGTGTATCTTTGAAATTAAATGAGAATGGCATAAGAATCATGTATTACCTGAAGTATTAAGCAAGTTTGGGCCTTCAATGATAAAACTTGCTTGAGCTTCAGTTCCAGGAATTAAAAATCCCCATGCTTTCAGGCATTTTAAATATATATCTTCTAGAAACATATATCAAAACATTAATGGTCTTTTTATCTGACACTACTCTCCATACTAAAGAAATTAAATATTTATACCTATGAAAGTGCACCTGTATAATGGACTGCCCAAGGTGACTTCCACAGATTACACTGATGACTTGCGGAAATTATCCCCACACACACCCCCAGGTAAACATTTATTAGCCTCAGTTTGTGCTCAAGTCTTCCTTTCCCAGCTGCTACCAGCTTCCCAGCTCCTCCATACCGACTTCATTGCCACCTACAGCTCTGTTTTCTATCCCCTACCAGCTAATATAGCTCCCTACTTTATACCTAACTTCAAACCTCTGAACTAGAGGCTTTACTGCACACTAGCTGTGCACAGCAACATGACTAGCCCAAAAATTATTAACTAGAATTCTAATGACAACTCCCAGAAAATAAAATAGAATTTTTTGTGCTACCAGTTACCTGCTCCTCTCCTCTGCACAACCAAAATGTCTCCCTAAGACTTGTATGACCTTGGGTGAAGGGATTTGGCAGACAACTCCTACATGCAATTTTCTTACTGACATGAGGGTGATAATATGCCCATTATCCCACATGGTGCATTAGTTCCCTGCTGAGTTTTCTTTATGTAGTTAGCTTCATTAGGGACTGGATAACAGCATTACTCAGCTGCCAGAAGCTCCATCTGAAGCCAGATATAAAATTAAGTGTAGCCACATGAGGGGCTGTAATAAAGCCCAAGGGCAAAGCAATGTTCCTGCTCACTTAAATGCCACAACCGTTTCCAGCACAATCTGGAAAAAGAAAGCATGGGGGAATCAACAAAACAGCTCCTGCTGTTTTAAGCAGGAAGCTGAGCTCCTCTACCAAAGACTAAATATTAAAATATCCTACAGTGAGAGAAATGTTGGAAGTTCCTATGATGCTCCATTACCTCCTCAACTATTGGAAGTTCCTATCATGTTCTTCCACCTTGACACCTTTTTTCAATTCCTGCCAAGGGGCTATTTCTTTCTCTTTATTGTGTGCCACCTTCTCATCCATTACCCTACAATAGAAAAGAAGGTGGTCTAGCTCTTTCCTTTTCAGCCGTGCAAGTGGGCAGGGGTCACCCAATTCATTGTCTTCCAAGGCCTTGCTGTTTTATACCTCATGCCAAGGTGCTACCTCCAAGTCATGCTGACTCTTATGAATGGTAGTTTATAAGGAGCTCCTGTTGCATGTTCACTGTACATACACTGAAGTGAGGAAGCTAGAATCTAGCACTTCACGTCTGGAGACAATCCAGCTGATTTATGTATGAGACTGCCTTCATTTAGACTTTTGAAATATGTAGTTCATCCTTCAGGAGAGATACTGTATTATTTCTTTGGGAGGTACCTTAATGAAAGTGGCAGTCTTTATAAGCACTTGAGGGCAATCCCAGTATAAAATACTTATCCTTAGCTATATAAGGAGAGATAGAATCATGCATTTAATAGAAGACAGTCTTTATTCCAGAAATGTAAGAGCAATATATTCTTTTTTCCCAGCTTTCTGGAATTGTTGAAGCCAGTTATACTTCAGTTTCAGCTCTCCATCCAGACCAGCAGCACTGCCATCTGCATATTGACTGTTCATGACAGCTATGTGACTGCAGGAAGCAAAACTGATTGGCAGGGTTATTTTTTTTCACCTGACATTTATTACTTCTTAAACATCATTCAATACAGCATTACAGACAAGAAATACAACGAACTCTTTACTCAGAAGTGCCTTTTTTTTTTTTTTAAGGGTACAAAACCCTATGCATAACAGGTTCATGGGAAGAACCCATGACAGAACAAACCCAAAATTACAAAAGGCTAAGTTACTTTAAGCACTGCTTCTTTTAAGATCATGCCCTAGGCTGTCAAATCCCAAGCCCTGAACACCGAGCCATTATTCTGGCCCCTACAATTAGATTCCAGAGCTTTGCAGCTGGGCAGACTGATACACATCAAATTTACTCTGGTTCCAAGTTCATGCCTTCTGATTTCCACAGCAGGTAAGGAAAACCTAATTTTGCAGCAGTAGAGTTTTACAGGAGCCGTAAGGCTAGATTCCTTTAATAAGCTACATAGTTCTTATATCACAGAAGTTTCTAAAGTCATATCAGTATCATCCTTGATTTGCCTGCAGAGATTTGACCTGATTGACAGAAGGTCTAGCTGCCCAGTAGGAAATAATCCACAAACC
Source organism: Psilopsiagon aurifrons (assembly GCA_025447955.1). NCBI lineage: Eukaryota > Metazoa > Chordata > Aves > Psittaciformes > Psittacidae > Psilopsiagon > Psilopsiagon aurifrons. The sequence goes on from JAOEHY010033751.1 coordinate 26,425, forward strand.
TCCTGCATGGTTAGAGATCCCAAGAGCCATATTTGACTTTCAAACACCTCCTTATGGTCCTGCACTCACATCAAATTATCCACTCAGTGCAACACAGTAAGTGCACTGCAAACACATTGAAGTTTTAGAGTAGGAAGATTTACTGAGTAATACTAAATTACACTTCAATCTCCATTCTGCTAGCATAGCTACACTTTCTGAAATCATTAAAGAATAATCTGTTTAAGCTATGCCTGCTCTCAAGTACCACACTGTTTTCACACATGACAGAAAGAGTACAAACTTGAGATAACACACTTACAAAAGACTGAGCTGTTGAAAACAGTGTTGTCGTTTCCCTTCTACTCTATATGAAGAGGCAGACAACATTAAAGTGCTTCCTCAAGGAGTATACCATGAACAGTAATTATTGCTACATGATTAGGACTTCACAGTAGTAATTTAGATTTTTTTAAGTGTTTGCTTCAGGTATAGTTACCTCAGTTTAGTTCAAGTGCAAAAAAGGTGTTTGTACCCCCTGACTGGATTTATGCCTACAAGCTTAACAAACACGTATGTGACAGACTTTAAGAGTAGCTTACTGTTGATCTGTCAGAGAGGTTGCCTTGTCGTATGTATTCTATTGCAGCCTCAATTGAGGTTAGACAGTATCCCAATTCATCCTTCACTGAACTGCAAAGCCTGAAGTTCTTTATGTAACTCAAGTTGGCCATCCTGAAATAAAAGTTAAAGCCATGAACCACTGAAAATAAGAGGATACTAGCATTACACACTGCAACTCATCTTCAGCAATCCAGACAGACAATAGGTGTGGGTTAAGAAAAAGCTTCTACAAAGTTTGTTAAGCTAGCAATACAGTAGCTGTTCTGAGCTTTGTAGATGGATCAGAACACTACTTGTGTCTTAACCATTCATTGAATAGTTATCAATTAGATAAAAGGAATATGAAGGACAGCATAAGAACAGTAGTGACAGATTATTTCACACATTTCAAACAAGTGAGTATTTCAAGTATTGTAAGTCCCAGTATGAAGTGATAGCTAGAAATTAAAGGAAAAATGTTTATTTGAGATACGGGATATACCAACGCTAAAATTCAGTTCAGGTACAGGTGAAACCTGTAGAAATACACTTTTACTGACAAGCAAGGAGAGTTAAACATAATGACACAGGCTAGCAGAAGCCACTAAGCATTCAAGTTTCTCTATATGAAATGTACTGAACACCTAGAAGCTTCATGAAAGGTTTCACAGCTCCAAGTATAGATAAGGAAGCACCAGTCAGTGCAGTTTATATTCACAAGCCGATCGATTTTGAAGAGGAGATGGTCTTCTGTTACAGTATTTTTTTAGGTTGCAATCAAAACAGCAAGGTGCATTAATTCCTGCTAGGTCCTTAATTTGGTCACACCTGTAATACACCTTCACTGTTTGTCCTACTAAAAATAGCTTTCTGCATTATATCTGCCCCTCTTACACTTAGAGCAAGTTCCATCACTACCTGTTCAGTAACATTTGCCCCTACTGCAGGATTATCCATAAAATGATATGACCAAGTTCTGTATAGCCAAAACAGTTACATACCAGTTTGGGATTTCTGTTTTTACAAGCAAATACAGCAAAACAGAGAGTAGATCATCGGCACACATGGTTTCCACATTAACTAAAAAAAGAATTCATAGCTAATGTTAGTCATGTCATGGCTCAAATCAAGAGCAATACATACAAATGGGGTTCCACCTCCCTAGAATAAGGGCCAGCTCTATTAGCAGAATGCACTGAGCAACCAAGACAGCCTTTCAAATGTTCTCCACCTCCCTCTAAAATAGGCTGCCAGAAGCCAAAAAACAAATACAGTTTGTATTGTACAAATTGCAGCTGTACAAACTAGCATCCCCTCTTTCTCATACAAGAAAACACAGAGCACTAGCTCCAGATTTCTGAAATTCCTGAGGTGAGGAATGGAAAAAGAAAACAAACCCAAACCAACCAAACAAAAAAAAACAAAAAAACACAACACCCCCCACCCCCAAAAAAGCCCATTAACTACACCACACACACCCAAAAAAACCCACCACCAAAAAACCCCTACCCTCAAAGTTGATACACTTCTCTAGGAAGACTCCTGAGTCACAGAAAAATGAAAAGATATAGGGAAAGCATAAGTTTGTTGTACTACTCCATTTGCTCAGTGGAAATACCTTCTCTCTCCAGACTAGACAGAATACCAGATTAAAAGGGCCATGCTTTCCTGTCACAGAATAATTTCTGTAATCCATGGCAGCACTTTGAATGCAGCATACAGAAAGTTTGTTGTCCCCCACCAGCACTGCGTTTTGCAAAAGATGCATCCCAAGAGCATCAATTTCAAGATATCCAAGAAGCATGGACAAATAGGCAAGAATGATGAAGCAGCAATTATAAGTGTTTAAAATGGATCACCCCCAATTCTTATGCATGAGAAAACATCCTAGCACATGCAAAAAGCTAGCATGCTCTAAGGAAAAAAAAAAGGACATATATATAAGCTAACCAAGTACCTCTCCTCACCCCATGAGAAAAAACACAGAAGTACAGAAGTATCTATCTTGTCTGTGTTTTGCTTCATTTACAGATCTGCAAGGAACACCCCAGCCTAATTGTATTTAGCCCACAAGTGCTATTCAAACAGCTGTTTATTTATCGAAGTACTTTATGTGAATGGGTTAAGAAAAAGGTTTTAAATAAAATTATTAATTCACTAATTACTAACCTCTTTGGTTAGGAGATTGCATAATAATTTGCACCACCTTTTGTAGACAAAGTAGTTTCTGCTGAGGGGAAGTGCATTTGTTTAACAGACCCAGTTCTTGCTTTGCACGTGGTATGTTAAAGCTACAAAATAATTTGAAATAAATGGTTAGCATACAGAGCTCCTATGCAGGGTGTCTAAACCCCAAGTTTTAACTTATTCAGAGCTGAAATGAAGAACTGTATTAAAGTATTTTCACCTAGACTCCAAGTACACTTACATTTCTGTTCCCTGCAGATGCAGAGAGAAGCATAAGAACATAAAACCAAAGGAAATAATCATGAATACAAATACTGTCCTAAAATGACACTTTTTTTTTTACTTTTCCATCTTGAACGAATGAAGTAAAACTTGCTATTGTCTGAAGGAAGATGCTTTTTGGATGGCCTGACAGGATCCCAGTGACCCCTCAAAGAGTCCACAATCATTTCTCTCACCTGAACTCAGGCTTCACTCCAATGTCTTTTTGCTGCAGGTCTTGAAGGCTCCTTGTAATTTTGTTAAATGCAGCATCCTAAGCAACAGAAAGGCAACAGTTTTTAAAATGCATTAGATTAGTTACATTAATCTTCAGAAATCAAACAAACTTACCTCACTTGCTTCTATAGTCCCCACATATTTAAAGACTAGATCATAAATTGCATGGTGGATATACATCTGTAGAAAAAACAGTACTTTAGGCATGAAAGGGAGAGTTAAAAATAGCTTCCTAATTGTTTTCCTTCATTTCAGATGCTTACTTCAACAGCTTTTTTAATCAGATTCATCTGCTCTTCTTGCTTTGCAAGCATCTTCTAGAAAAAGAAAGCCATACAAACACAAAGTTAGATAATTCATTGCTTAAGTAACACTACCTATTATGTACTTACTGCAGTAAGTGTTTACCAAGTGCGAATCTCTCAAAAGATGCTGGAGACATTTGGTATAAAGTGCATTGACAGAATCCTGGGGAGAGGAGAAAAAAAGCAGTCAGATTCATGTTAATCTGACTTGTAGCAACAAAGTACATAAATAACCAAAAGAAGCAGTCTTTCCTGCCTTAGAAGTGCGAACTATGGTAAGATTTTCAGCTAGAAAAAGTTGCCTTTACCTAGTAGTTAAGATGTGGCAATTCACAAGTAATTGTGAATTTCTCCCTTCCCATGTTCCTCAACTCTAGCTCACTCTGACAAGAAAATAAGACAAAGACACCCAAAGCAGTGAATTTTGTTTAGCAAATTAAATATCAAGAAGCAAGACACTGACTATGTAGTGGCGGAGGCTTTTCCTTTCATGTTCTTTAAATGTTCTACGGAAAGATCCTACATATTTATCAAATCTCTCACAGCGTCTTCCCAAGAATTCTCTAACATCTTCAATATTTTTAAGAGAAGAGGAGTTTGACAAAGCTGTAGATTCACCTAGAATGAAAGCCAAGAATTAACACATAGGCTTGATACACATGCATGGTAAAGCACGTTCTGTCTCAACATACCCAGCCAACTTGCATGCAATAAAACACTAATTCACCTTATTACACCTTTAACTGAAGGCACTGTTTTAACTAAAAGAATTTAATACATCACATTTAGATTAGGCTCTCTTGCCTTTTATGTCAAATATTTATTTGGAACACCTAAAACTGATTCCACATGGTTTTTTACAATGGGGTAATTTATTGCCATGTACACAACCCAATCTCAGCACGAGTCAAGCCTGAATGCAGAAGGAAAGCACATTACAGAAATGACTAAGTGCCCATGTAGGAAGTCAGTCTGCTCTAAGTGAGCTGTAAGAAATCTTATATTTTCAAGGAACATATGCTTTATTAAGTAATGCTTTCTCTGAATGGCAGAGCAAAGTTGCCTCATGTAAACATTACACCAAATCCATTTTCCTTCTGAATAAGACAACTGGATCCCTTACTTAAAATTCATATTGTTTCACCAAAAGTCTTTTTTCTAGGCAAGTCTTTCATTTGCAATCAAAGGCAGGCAACTAATAACAGGCTCAGATCTCACTCATTTCAAATTACTTTTGGAATTACAAATTATCTTAGTTCTGAAGGACTGCTAAACAAGTACATTAAGTAATGGCCAAATATAGAATGCAAAAAAATTTTTTAGACTTAGATTAATATTTATAGAATTTAAGTATACATATATATATGCAGACCAGCACCACAAGAGCTGCTATATGAAAGTGCTACACAGTCACTAACCACTGATGAAGCAATCATGAAAAAATTTATCTCTCCATTTTTTTGTGCATCCACATTGCATTTTAAGATGTAGCATCTCAAGACATGTCACACTGAAGACTAAACCCCTTTAAGCAATCAAAACTAAAAGAGCATTGCTAAGAAAATCATGCTGGATCACATATTCCACAGACGACTTTTAGTGCTGAGTGGGGGCATAAACCCTGCAGAATTAAGTTTGCCTGGCAGCAACTTAGTATTTCTCTCCAGCAGGCTAATAAATGCCAACAGCATTCAACCAAGCCAACGTTTTCCAGAATGAAGGAAGTTAAGGGTACCAAACATACTAATTTGCTCCCTGTGTAAACAAGATCACCAAGTTAATACTTCAGTACATACTTGAGCTTTCTGTTTCTTCCAATGGATGAGCTATGCACAATATACTAAAGCTTTCTTCTTTGTCATTGTAAAATGTTTCCTCAAAAAGAACAGGTACTGAGAGATTGTAATTAAAACCAGTTCCTAGAATGATGAGGTTTCCTTGTATGAAGATCTCCTGAAACAGAACAGAAACCAGATCCAAGTGTAGAATTCCACCAGGAGAAAGTTACCATTTCGCTTCTGCATTGCAGTTACATTTCCAGAGGGGGAAAATAAAAGAGAATCTTGCAAGAAAAGGAAGCCCCAGATTCAAGAGATTTCATATTCTCATGCTCTGTAGACACTGAAACAAAGGTTCCTTCAGTCTACAATGTCTTACTCATACCTACTTTCTTCACAAGACTGCTACTAGAAGAGGTTTCAGAGTTTGCAGATTTTTAGAACACTTTTAGTAGAAGGGACCTTGAAAAACAACTCAGAATCGGGGTCTAAGTCCAGCTTCAGAAAAATACCATCCACCTTATCTACATTTGTCCAGCTCAGCTTTAACTTCTCAAACAACTCTAGTAAGGACACCTGCAGTAGAAAGATCTAGACAATAGCCTGCAAATGGGTGCAACATCTCAGATTGCACTGAAAAAAACTGATCCCATGCAGTGCTACAATTGGCTTGCTGCTATATTAATCACTGTTTATTGAACCGAATACATCAGACCTCAGTCACAACTGAATACCATCACTGTTTTGTCTTAAACCTTGGTGAACTTGCATCTGCAAACAACAGGCAGGCTATTTGCCTGAAACCTAGAGATAGTGATACTAAGTGATAAAGTGATCCAAGTGATAAAGGCCCTTATGCCACATACTTCAATTCCTAATGACCACAGAACACATAAACTGACAAACCGGAATAGTAAGCAGAAACAAGAGGCAGTGTTACCATCTAAACAGGACAACTATTCTTGTGTATATGCCAAAACACAGCTTTTGCTTGAAAGCAGAACATCCCTGAGAACTTTAGCTTAGATAGGCACCATACTGTTTTCATCATTTAGCTCTAACTCCTAGCTATCTCTGCTCACAGAATCCATCATCAACTGCAGCGAATCATTTATTTGAGTGTCCCCAGGCTACATTCAGACATCAGAACAGAAATACCTTTCCATTTAAGGTTTGAAAATTGTCTTCTAACGGCTTCAGAACATAAGATTCAAACTGGCAGGTAGAGAGACTGTTGCTTGAAAGGCTTCCTTTGCATGGAACTAACACCTAAAAAAAAGGTAGGTAAAATGCTTTACAAAGAAATGCCACATATCACCAGCTAAACACCAACAGCTTTTGCCTTTTAGAGGCAAGCAATTCAATACGGCTTATAAACATTTACCAGTAAATGTATAGCAAACACAAGCACTTCTGTTTAAGTACTAACAAGAAAAAGACGTTGATAGACATACAGTCTGGTGACTAACCTAGCCGTTCCATTTAGTGACTCAACTGAAAAAGGATGATACACGTAACTGAAACAAGCAATAGTAAGAGAAGATTAAATCTTAAATTACAGAACCAGTCACCTGGATGACTTAAAATAAGGTAGTTAGTAAAAGAGAAGTACATTTCCAAGCTAAAATGAAAGTCCATCATAATGAAGATTAAAATTAAAACATCTAAAATAAGAAGTATCTTGGCTTTACTCCACAAACACTGTATACACAGTGAACAGAAATATGTTTCATTCTCAAGAGAAGCACGAATCAAATAGTTCTTTCAGTACTCAGCAGCTTTCAGAAATGGCGCTAGAGCACAGACAGAACTGGTCAACAGATTGTAGCATTTCAGCTGATCACATCACCACGTCAAGTAATATACAAGTGAAAGAACAACATGTTAAGTAATACACAAGTGAAAGAACCTGTGTAATTTAAGGCTTAATTTTATAATCAGGTAACAATGGCCTCCAAGTTACATGGAGTCTCCACATGCTTAATTCTGAATGAAGATTAATTGCAAAGTACCCGATTATAAGTCTTAAGGGCAGAGTTTTTATTCTGGCTCAGTTTCACAGCTGTATTTTGCTACATAAAATGCTGTCAGAAATGAGTGATTGCCTGTCCACCAGGAATTTCAAAAGATCAACAGCATTTTAAGTTACAAATGAAAGATATGTAACTTCAGTTCACAGCAAAGAAAATGAGCTTCCTGTACTTCAGTAACAACACCAACTTTGACCTTTTATTACCATGCAATATATCAGGACATACATATTAGTAAATAACAAGCAACTTAAAAGTTGCTCTACCTCACTTCCTAGTTTTGTAGGCTTTCACTGATCTTTACACGTGTCATAGCAGGCATATGATTTAAATTCATATGGCTGATACTTAGTATCAGCTTTTAAATCTACTGATTTATACTTACAATACCATGGAATTCTGCAACTTTGCTGCACAGGTCAGGACGTTGCTTCTGAATGGCCAAATAAAATGGATTTTTCAAGATATCTTCATCATACATTGCCATATGTAATTCAGATATTCCAAGGAGATTTTCTAAAACACACATGAAGAATGGTTAGCATGTCATACATAGTATCTGTTAAAACATAGTATTTAGGAATAACTAGAGGGCAGTTCAATTTCCCTTGTTTTAAAGCGAAAAGCAGTTTCACCTCTCAAGCAGTCAATGGTATGCTTAACTAATAAGACACTCAGAAGTTATTCAGAAATATTATTTTCCATGAATATGCATTTCCAATTACATAGTTATCCTCATAATATCTCCTTAAGCCTTCCAATTGTTGGAGTCTAACAATGCATGATATGGTTGCACTAAACTTGAAATGAGAAGTTAGGATTACGTTACTACCATTTTGACAGAGAAGCTAACTTGCACTGTCAAGATCTAAAACAAGCCAAGAGACACAAACTAACATCTTCTTTACAGGAGATTCTACTGTATCACAGGACATCGATGCTTTTGTAGTACACTCAAGTAAGTCTTAAGATTCACCTGTGGAAGGATTACTGACTTACATACCTCAGTCAGACACCCAGATACTGTAACTGGAGCCCTTGTGTAAGGCAATCACCAATTTTCCAGGGAAAGTTATAAGAAAGAGGTACACCAAGAAGATACAAATATCCATGTTATAATTAGAACGCCCCTGTAAAATGCATCATTTGTGGCCATCTCTGCTCACACAGAAAAATTTTTGAATGGTATGAGATAGGGCTGATGCACAACATTCGGCAAAACAGAGAGCAAAAAAGTGACTGGAAACAGAAAACCCAACCTGTAGGCATTGGAAAAGCTACCAGTGTGTCACAGGGAAAAGATGATCTCTAGACCCTTGACTGCTTGCTTCCTCAGAATTAATCCAAGACACAACACAAGGAAAATCCCACATAGGTACCTCCTGGAATAACTCTAATTATTTTATTCAGAATAATTGAGATTAACAGGTTTACAAGTACTTAAGCAACTCCTTTGTTCCATGCCTTTCCCCCTTATGCAGCTTCCCTTAGAAATCAACACTGGTTGCATGATTTCCTCGTGCAATTTTAGCTGCACACCCTAGGAAAGGGTGAGAACAGCAGCAGAACTTTCAGCAAGCTATCCTTACACAATCAGTACCCTCTTGTTTTCCTAAATGTAGAATTATACCTTGTGCATTATTTACTCAGTGTGAGCTCCTTACACTAGTTCTGTAGCATTTTAATATCTGACTACTTAATGCTGCACTGGTACTAAAAAATGCCTTTCTCTGTAGATCATGGAAGAGACAGGAAACCATTGTATGGCAGTTTAAGAGTGGAAAAACATACACCAAACTTCCATGGGTTTTTAGATAGCCTTTGAGTTTCAGCTATACTGTTAACTGATCTACAGTCTGGTCCCTCCTTATAATTAGGCACAAGGAGAACTCTCTAAGGGAGCTAAACACAAAATGATCAGTTAAAGTTACAAGCAATTTGCACTATGAAGTGGTCACCAGTTACAACTTGGGCAACCTCACCCTGAACCGCTCAAGTCTGCGAGATGCAGGTAACTGCCTCAAGCAGAGTGCTTCTCTCAAGCTCCAACTAAAATGGCTCATCCACTCACAAGATTTTTTTTTTTTTGGCTGTGAACTGAGAGAGGGTAGATCTAGGTACTAGGAAGAAGTCCTTTCCTGTGAGGGCAGTGAGGCCCTAGAACGGTTGGCCTTAGAAGCTGTGACTGCTCCCTTCCTGACAGTGTTCAAGGCCAGGCTGGATGTGGCTTGGAGCAACCTGCTCCAGTGGAAGGTGTCCCTACCCATGGCAGGGGGTTGGAACTGGATGAGCTTTAAGGCCCCTTCCAACCCAAACCAGTCTGTGATTCTGTGATCTGCCCTACCACAGTGCCCGAGTAGACAGGATGATCACCAATAATTCCACAGCTGATGACTGCTATAAACATTTCCTGGCAGGCAGCTGCAATCCAAGTTCAAGCTGTGGGCTTCCTCAGCCTGCGGTGGGGGATAGGAAGAAAGACAACACCAGCCCAAGGGCACATGCTGCAAGAACAGATATCTCAATTATTCCTAGAACATCAAGGCTAAGACAGACCTTAGTAAGCAGGAACTATTTAGCCACAAATAAAAACACCTGCTGAAGAGCTGGCTAGGCCACAATTCCAAGTAAGATCTTAAATGACTGCAGCTTACAGTCCAAACAGGAATCAGTGATGATGTACACATAATAAGTACTCTGCATACACACATGTGCAGACTGCAAAAGTCTGCCAAAGCAAGACTTACTTCAGAGTCCTACATCCTTTTTTTCGGGCTGCACTTCAGAGGAGATTAACTGAGCGAAGAGAATCATAAGTGAGAAAGGCAAGAAAGCCCTAGAAGCAGGATCCAAACTTGAAATGGACTGATATTGTTAACACTGAAGAAACTGAATGAAACAGGTCAGAATTTCCCCCCCCCAAGCACTTAGTGAAGGGCTGGAGGGGTTTTTTCTGTCTGTAGAAGAAATAGGCCTTAGCTGAAGAAAACAGGAACACCTTTTGAAAGAGAACATAGAAACATGTTTTAGATTGCTTAGCAGGGATATCAAGCTCTCATGCTGTAAATCTTTAAGAACCTGTTAAACAAACCTCTACTAGAGGAGATAATAGACATAGTAAAGCTAAGAGGCTAGATTATGTGGTCTCTTAAGGCGCTTTCCAAACCAAGGGGTTTTTATTGTAGTTAGCCCACCAAGGCATCGTCATCTGCATTTTTCTTTGGTTAATTTATGTTCAGTATCTGGTCAAGCAGTAGATGAGACTGCCATTTCAAGACAGAGCTGGAGAAGGTATCAGCATACCATGTACTGTGTCAAGGAAAAGAGCACACTGACGCAAGGCACGTTGAAACAACAACCAAGCATCATACTGCAGAGACAACTGCAGTGCACAAGTGCTTCCAATTGCTGTTACTGTATTACTCTCAGTTTAACAAATGTAAGTCCAAGAAGTTCTTCCTTAATAGAAAGGGAAAGAAAATTAACATATTCCACAAAACCTCCTCACCTAGAAACCCACAGCTGACCATCAGAAAGAAATCAATAACTGATAAGCTTTGTCCAGAAAGGAATTAAAAACATTTCATTCACTGGCAAAACAGGTGGAAGATACTTATGGGAGGAGGAGAGCTCCCACAGAAAACCTCAGCTTATGAAGCTTACTGTCTACACAACTGATGAAGCTCTTACATCATTACCTGCACCTGAAAAAAAAAACCAACAAAAAACCAAACCCACACAAGCAACTAGAGTACATTAAGAATTATTTCAATTAACAGATCATGACAGGAAGAGCTTGAAATTATCATATTCAGCTCCTGGTTCATGAGTTGCATACCATGAGTAACTAGTTTTAAAATACTTAGTAGCAGCTGCATAGATGATTTTATTACTGAACTACTAACAAGGTTGAATCACACTTCAGAGCACTGTATTCAAACATTGAATTCTGGCATTTTTGCTACTCTAATGCAACTAAGATGCCATTAACATGCTGTACCTCAATAACAAAACCAAAACTTTAAGTTCACCTACCTTGAGCAGATTGCAAACTCTTAACAGTTCACCACATCCATGTTCCTACACAGCAGGAAGTCATCACCACTAGCCAAACTAGTACTGGTTTGAGAATCACAGTTCTGCATATCCTTTCCTTTTCTCCGTCACCCTCCCATCTGCTCAGCACTACATTAGCTGTTAGCTACCATATCTGATTAAAATGTGGGTCTGAAAAAGAAAGGGTGGAATACTTGTTAACTGAAACAGTTACCATATTCACTTGGACAACCTTCACCAATCGACAGCATTCTTCAGGGAGTCAGAAATGTGGATGTATAAGCCATCCACAATTCAAGCAATTACAGGAAAAAGAAAAAGGAATTTATATTAAACTTAAGTCTACAGAGTAGAGTACATTTGAGATTCTCCAATTTTTGGCTTAGGCATTTTTGCGATTAAGTCAATTTCTTTCCACCCAAGTGTTAAATGCATCTGAAAACAATGGCTAATGCATTGTTGCAATTCTAGAAACGCATTACAATACTCCATAGAGAGTTTGCTGGCAGAACACAAGATCCAATTTCAACCTAGTT
>JAOEHY010033751.1:38496-62813 GCA_025447955.1 Psilopsiagon aurifrons
AGTTTAACCTGGGGGAAGGGGGGGGGGGCAGCACCAGGGGGAACAGACTTACTGTACTAGTTTCACCTCAAGACAGCTTTAGACTTCCTAACATTAAGAAAGCAGGAAATCTACAAAGCCTCACATGCACTACGAGAACTGTTTAATGCTTAACAGAAAAAAACTAAAAATTGTCATAAGCCACATCTGCTATCATGCTTATTAAATTCTATCATGCTGAGCTGTAAAGCAATACGCAAGTACTAGAGTCATATAAAAGGTTTAAATGGAATCACTTAAGTGTGTGACTTCATGCTCGTGAACATGGAAATAGCTGAAATTGCTGGAAGAACAGAAGCTAGCTGATCAGAGAATCTAATGAGCATTATGTTACTGTTTAAAAAGCCTACAAACATAACCTTAAAACAGACAACTCACTTGAGATTAAGAGTAGAGTGATAATTCTAATGATACAACTAATGGTAACAAGGGACAGCTAAAGTTAAAAACATACCATGGGATCTAGGCACATCACTATTCTATACAAAACACTGGAAATGAAGTCTTAAGATCTTTATTACTGAAAACAGTAAGTGGAACTGAACAATGACAGTTTAGCACTATCGATGGTGTATTCCTTTAGAGATAGCCAAGTGAGGTACCTTTCACAGACCTATTAGGTTTCAGTTCCTTTCAAGAAGCATTTTGAAATTTAGACAAACAAACATTAAAGTAATGATGTCATCACATTTGCATTGCTGGTTGGCAGTTACATCATGTCCACATTCAAGTCATTCAACTGTTTACTCAGTTCTTAGGCACATCATCTTCTGAATGTCCTGCTAAACCACTACCAAAGAACTAACAAAACATGCTGCAAAGATGCCTTTCATAACAGCATTAGGGATTCTAATATACAAACTTCTACATAGAAAATTCTAATATGCAAACACTTCACATTCAGCGTTGGACAGTATCAGATTCTGTTTTCAGCAAAGCATTTTTAACAATACTTTGGCAGAACAAAGACAGTACTACAGCTACCAAAGCTGGTAAAAATTGTTAGCCTGTCTCAGCAACCTGAAATCTCTCCAGGAGAGCAAGTTAGGCTATTATACTGGGATGCTAACATCAGGTATGTCAGTGTCCTCTCCACACAGGTCCAGCTACGAAGAAGCAGAACGCCATGTTCTCCAAACTCTTCAACACCAGATCCACTAGCAGGTGTCCTGGGTTCAGCAGTAGCAGTCATTTTCCTCCTTCTTAGTAGCTGGTGTAGCTCTGTGTTTTGGACTTTCAGCTCGGGAACAGCTCTGACAACACTGATGTTTATAGATACAGCTTAGAATGGTTGGTTTGACCAAGGACTTTCTGAGTCTCATGCTCTGCCAGGGAAGAGGGGAAGCCGGGAGGAAGCAGAGACAGGACACCTGACCCAAACTGACCAAAGAGGTATTCCATACCATAGCACGTCATGACCAGGATGGAAAAACTGGGGGCAGGGGCCCGAAAGAGGTCAGTTCACAGCTAGGCAGTTGGGGGGTAAGCAGTTATATCCTCTTCCCTTTTATTTCCCTGGTCATTATTACTATCGGTGGTGGCAGCAGTGGTTTGTGTTATACCTTAGGTAGTGCACTGCTCTTATCTCGACCTGTGGGAGTTTCATTCTTTCGATTCTTCTCCCCATTCCCCCCACCCCTTGGAGCTGGGGGAAGGAAGAGGGGGAAGTGAGTGAGCAGACTGCGTGATTTACAGCTTAAACCACAACAGCAGGTCATGTTCAAGAAACATAAATTCACTGAATTTTACTTGCATAACACCACTGTGAAGTTCCACTCTTCCTTAGCTTCTCATGACAAAAATCAATTTCATTTTAGCTTGCACATTTTACAACGGTAACAACAGAGTCTTAGTAAACCTGTAACTCAAATACCGCTTACTGAAATGCTCAAAATCATGAGAAAAATCAGAGCAAGCAGCAACTTACTACTCAAAAGACAGTAGTGGCAGATTTAGCTCAGAGTAGCAGACATATGATAAAGTTTGTATGTGCATTTATCACATTAGCAAACTGCAGTGCTCTGCCAAAGAAGTAAAAGGAAGCAATGGTTCCCCAGTTGCAGTTAACTTGAAAGCACTTCTGTAAAATAAATTTTTTCTTCCTTTTTAAGAGCATCACTTGTTACAAAAACAGCTAAAGCTAAGCATAATCTTAAAGCACTCTGCAGAAACGAATTTAATAGTGGATTTTAACTAGTCTCAGACCAAATAAAAATCCAGTTGCTACTTCAGCCACTGTTTCATCTGCACAACTACTCTTCATTTACTCTACTTCTGGGCTCAGGTTACAACCCTCAAATCAGCATTCACATCAAAACAAAAACAAAAGAACCTTTCTGTTTCTGAGCACACAAGAACCTTCACTCCTTCCCTAAAGCATGAACACTGAGCACTGCATGAAAAGCAGCTGAGATGTTCTAGTGGACCCTGATCACTGCAAGGAAGCAAAGGAAGAAATCCTACCCCTTTCAGATTGAGTTTATATTGATTTCTGCGAGACCAAATTATGTGAGAGCAACATGTGTGAACTATCAGATTATAAAGCAGTGAATCCGCAATTAGCTCAAGGCTTTCCAGCAAGCAGGGAAAAGCCAAGTTTTATGATCCCAAAACATCAGTCTGACAGCAGTATAACAGGGTCTGGAAAGGAAGGGTCAGCAGCATTCCAGGAAGATGCTCATTTCTCTCAGCACCTCCCCTTCAGGCATATATTTCTTCCAGTGAAGGGTTAAGAGATGGCACAGGATCTCATAATTTTGGTTTTGCCACTGGGCAACATCCCCCAAGCCCTTTTTAGGCCTAACAACTCCAGCCCTGCTCCCATCCTTCTCAGACAGGGACCCCAGAGACTTTAAAGAAAATGCCAGCAACAGGGGAGCATAGGCAGATTGGTTTGTATCAATTCCTTGAGCAACTTTTTTGTTATGGCCCCTCACCACCACCTTGTAAGCTCCAAACCCAAGCTCATTCTTAAGAAGTAGCAAGAACGTTCAGATTTTGTACTTTTTACAATGAGGATGATAGAATACCAGAACAGGCTGCCCAGGGAGGTGGTAGATGCTCTACCCCTGCAAACAGTCAAGGGCTGGATGTAGTTCTGGGCAACCTGATCTAGTTGAAGATGTCCCTGCTCATTGCAGGGGAGTTGGACTAGATGACCTTTGAAGGTCTCTTCCAACCAAAACTGTTCTATGATTCTATTGTAACAGTGTATTTGCATGATGGTTTGATGTGGATGCATTCTTACTTATCTCAGACTGGAAGGCAAAGCACATACTACCTTGACTCTGCAGTCACCTGTTTCTTTCCTTCACAGAAAGTACATTTTGATACGAGTGCCTCACTCGCCAACAGGCAAGCGTCCTATGTTTATCCAGTCACTTCCAGTGATTTTTTGAGATAATCTTACTTGTCAGTAGCTAAGTACTAGGAACAAGCTGCATTCTCCTCTTCACAACAGAGCCTAGATTCCCAAGTCTCACAGGTTTAGAAATCCACCAGAATAGCTGGATTTCTTTGCATTCTTTGACTTACCGCTATTAAAGCTGCATTAAATTCTGAGATAAGGAATCCTGAGCTATTCTCAAGCAAGACCTAGAACTGAGTGCAGAGTGCTGGTCAGTGAACCACAAACAGTTACAAGGAACATTTACAGCTGAAACATTAACAAAGTATGAAGTTCCCAAGACAGCGGCTCAAAGAAGGATGTTTCCTCCAAATATTATCAAGCTGTGTTTAAGGCCATCTGCTCAGGCTTGCAGAGGTGTCAACACAGGTGCTTCTTTGTATGGGGAGGAAAACTATGGAGTTGAAATACAAGGATTAAAAATGTTTTACATAAGCCAGTTATTTTGATTCTCAGTTACTGAGCGGAGACAGCAGTGTAATTCCCTGGCCTCTTTATTGAGGGTGCTGCAGGTTTGAACACTGCACTGCCAAGACATGGGTCACAGTAGGTACCACCATTTCTTGGCTACAAAGCCAGACTACCCCTGCTCACAACAAATCACGTAAGGTTGGTATCAGCCCCAAGACCAGCAGCAAGTCTGTAAAGAAACCAAGTATGTGGGGTCAGACCCAGCATAGACCACCCGCAAAAATACAGGGGAACTTGAAGCCAGCAACCCTGAACCCCATTCACCTTGGTGCAGACTGTCCTTAGACCAGACAACTGAACAGTAATTTAGTTCATTCTCTGCATACCTGAATAGGAAAACCAAGTCCACACAGGCCAGCTCTAAGACTTAAGTTTCTTGCAATAGCAAGATAAACATCAGATCATTAATAAAATATCTAGAAAAGAGAAACAAGGTAGAATTACACTAGTTCCCTCCTCTAGGGAGCAGAGCAAGGGTAAGGAAAGCTGACACACAATTCAGCAGGGAAGTTCTTCTAACTAGCAAAATAAATTATTTTAACCACCAGTACTGTTTTGAGGCTACATAATGCACCATACACCCGCCTCAGGTAATTAAGAGCTTTCTGGCAGTAAACACCTTCACACAGACATAGCAGCCTAACATTCTTCCATCATATAAATTAATACTCTTCCTATGGACCAAGCCACTTTATCAGCAAAATGCTTAGCAGAAAGCAAGTCACAGAATAGTTACTGGAGGAAGTTATATAGTTATCTGGGTGAGGGAAGGGGTTGAAGTCATGGTTCATTTTCACTGTACCCCATCCTTATTTTCCTCACTCACTTCACAGTGGCTTCCAGCTTTCCCAGGCTACAGCATTCCACAGGCTGAATTCTTATATGAGCTTCCTCCAGAAGTAACCCACCAAGGAAGGCTCATCAACCACTTAAACAATACAGACTTGTATTCACCTAAAATTCTATTTACAAGTCTATTAAAGTGAAGATACAGGATTTAAGTAGTGACATTCAAGAACCATCACAATACTTTGCAAACATTTTTAAGGTTACTGAAATACAGAAAGAATACAGTCATTAACATCAATTGCAAGAAAGTCTTCCCAAAGAACCAGGAAATACATCTCTCCCTACTCATCATACTGCTCCCATTCATTTTTAAGGAGTTTTACACTCCATCCTTACTTCCCAATACAACATTTCAGTTAGTTAGCATTATCTTCAAAGGCAGCATAAAGATGTGGATTTCAGAACACCATGTCTGTCTGACAAATGTAACTGATTTTTAAGAGTTTCCACAGTCTGCCTGAATTGTATAATTGCATGCAGCTGAACTTAATTTAGAATTAATCTAAATAGCAGCCTTTCTTCCCACATGACACACCTAAAGATGTATTTAGGCATTACCTGATGCAGATTACAACTGCTGCCACCCTCAGATTAAAGTAGTCACATGTTCCTGAAACAACATACCCCCCTTTCAGCCACTTTCAGAGAAGCAGTTTCAAGATTCTGATGTGCCACAATGACAAGTAATTTTAGTGATATGTGACAGACTAAACAAAACTACTGTACACACATAAACATGCATCATTCAGCTTGCAATAAGCTTAACACTTAAGTCACACAGGACTCCAGATTCAAACCCAGAGCTAATCCTTTTTCCACCTGACAATGATTAAGCAATTATAAGACTTTACCTACGATGAGGTCAAAATCTTCAGTGTTTATTTCTACAGGAGAACAGGCATTACTGATTCATTTCCAGGCTTCCAACACACAAATTAGTAGAGCTACTCAGTTCACTCTGTAGTAACTTGGCAACCTACGTAAGTTTCTTCCACAGGTGGCAACCTACAGCAGAAGCTACTTATGGCTTAGAATTAGGGCCAAAACCAAGGCAAAACAACAAAAACCAGTCAGTGGAGTCCAGGCTACTAAGAGCCAAAAGAAACACAGTTTAAAGGACTGTACAGGCTAGGGTCAGCACCAGAAATGCAGTCTGCCCAAACTCTGCTCTTCACAGCAAATTATCTTGCTCATAGCACACACAGCACTACAACGGCGGCATGATAAGGGAGAGCCATGCTTCCCCTTCTCATCAGAGCATAATTTTTTTCAAGCTACTTTAACATCAGAAAACCACAAGCGTCAATGCATATGCAGCAGCATTTGTTACATCAAGCAAGTTCTCTTTCCAGAAGTCCACACCGTCAAAGATGCCTCATGTGCTGGAGACAACACAATTTAGTTTACTCTGTAGCATTCAACACTATCAATTCTGGTCTTCCAGACAGCTCAGATGGACATATAAGCATGGCCTACTATCCACCACTAACCACAATATCATGCTTCAGCACACTCACAGGACTGTCTGCGAGACATCCTTCGGGCCAGCAAAGAACCAGCGTGTTTCTTACACTTCGCGATGTGCAATTGCTATGTGCAGGCACTCTCAATGCACACCAGCCCTTCCCAAACACCCCGTTAGAGAGGGAGGATGCGGTGAGCTCTCAGCACGGCACTATGAGGGCTGGCGGGCACCCGACCGCACTGAGCCCGCGTACCCAGCCTGGCGTTACGTGAAGGACAACACTACACTGAGCATTTCTGGTAGCGGAGAGAGACAGAAGGCGGCTGCCAACGAGCCCGCGCCTGGCGCGGCCCGAGGAGCCGCCAGGCCGAAGAGGCAGCAGGACCCGAACACCGCGCCCCGCCCCGCCGCTCTGTCCCGGGCGCAGGCCGCGGCAGAGCCCCTGCCACAGCACGGCGGGCAGGCCGCAGCCGAGCCTGCCCGCCACAGAGGGGCGGAGAGGCACCCACGACACCTCCCCGGAGCCGGGCGGCAGCTCCTCAGAGCAGGTCCCGTAACCAGCGCCGCAGGAAGGCGTCCTGTCGCCGGACACCGAGGCGAGGCGTCCGAGGCGGGAGTGCTACTTACACCGACAACATCGCCTCCCTTCCTCCCCAGCCGCGGAGGGCCGCTGCTGACCCACCTCCCCCAACCGCTCCGCGCCCCTGCCGAGCCCTACCGGAATCCAGGGCGGGCCCGGCGCGGCGACAGCGCCGCACGAAGCCAATGACCAGGCGCCGACGGGTAACGAGCGTGCAACCGAGCGACCGCCGCGGGGCTGGGACCTGGGGTGGGGCGGAGCCTGAGAGGCCTTATAGGGCCGGGCTGGGACGCGCCCGGAGCAGCAAGCGCTCCCTCCGAGGCAGCATGTGGCCTAGCGGGCTCGGAGCTGGGATGAGCTAAACGCTGGAGCCGGGGACAGCCAGCCGGGCAGACAGAGCGATAGCGTCAGCTAGCCGTCAGCTGCCGCCCTCGAGCGCTTTGCTTTCTTTTGATCTGATTTTTTCTCCTCCGTCCTCAGTGCTTGGCTCAGTTCAAAAAGCGGCGCCCGATCTCCGGGAGCCCCGGTTCAGCGCGGTGCGGAATGATCCGCCCCGGTTCCCCGGTACAGCGCCGGTAGCTGGCTGGGAGCGATGCTGCTAGTCCCCCGGGGCTCCTCGCAGCCCGCCAGAGCTCCCGGAGACGTCGGAGCCTTCTGAGCAGCCAGTGGGAAAGCGAGGCGGGCGAGAGGGTGCTGAATGCAGCGCGACCTGAAGCCACTGCCTGCCATGTGTGCTGGGACCACCTGGCTTTGGCAGCTCCCTGATCCCGGTACCGGGTAGTACGGCAGAGCAGAAGCAGGGCAGACCGGCGGGGAAGCAGCCGCCGCCGCGATCATGGTGAAGGAAGAGTGCAAAGCGCTGCTGGACGCGCTCAACAAGGTGACCGCCTGCTACCGGCACATGGTGCTGACCATCGGCGGCACCTCGGACTCTCAGAATCTGCGCGAAGAGCTCAAGAAGACCCGGCAAAAAGCCCAGGAGCTGGCGGTGGCCAACAGGAACAAGCTCACCACGGTCCTGAAGGACAAAACCGTGAGTAAGGAAGATAAAGCTGAGTTCGAGAGGCTATGGGTGATTTTCTCCACGTGCCTAGAGATCCTGGAGATCGACATGAGGAGAGCCCTGGAGCTGGGCCACGAGTTCCCACTGAACGTCCCCAAAAAGCATCTCATCCAAACAGGCATGAGTGGGGGAACCTCTGGCGTGGCTGCCAGGGCCATGAGCGTCCAGAACATGAAATATGAGGCCGAGCACAATATAGACGTGGTGGATTTAAAAGACCTCGAAAATGAGATTAACCAGGTAGGAGAGATGATGTACGAGATGGAAATGAAGGTCAATGTCCCCCAGTGGACAGTAGAGGCTAAGCAAGACCCGGGGGCCGAGCTGAAATCCACCATCAGCTTCGGCGCTTCTTCTATTGGCATGATCTCCGTGGAGGAAAATAAACCCTTCTGTGATATCAGCAAGGTTCTAGCTGGGATTATTTTCTCTGCAGTGCTCATTATCGCTATTATCCTGGCTGTGTGTGTGGTGAAACTCTCTTAGGGTAGTGTGGGGCTGACCAGAGTGACCCTGTCAGTCTCTTTCACACCTCACCTTTCATCTCAAAATGGGTCACTTGGATGAGCTGAGAATTTAAACGTAGCACTTTGAAAAACAAAGCAGAACTTCTGCCTCTCAGTATCATAAAATGCACGCACCCTTTGTTTCTTCTTCTTTGAAGAGAGGCACATCAGTCTGCAGCATAGGATGTCTTCATGTGTTGGACTTGTAACAGTTAACTGTGAAGTATCAGGGTATTACCACTGCTGGCTATAGCAGGGATTTGTCTGCTATTAATAGAAGGCTATTCACCGAAGCCTGTATTTTTTGTTCTTCAACAGGCTCCAGTGTTTGCTACTGGTCACTGTTTACAGTACTGGAAAGTAACATGAGTTCAGAGACTAATGCAGGTGTTTTGTAACAAAATGAATATACTAAAGGGGATTTAATCATACACACAAAATATAATTTTGGTGGAGGAAAAGGGGAAGGATGGAAACGTTGAAAATTCATGTGAACAACCTCTATTTTGGATTGGCTAATGGCTGGAGGGGAGGGGGGAAGGAGGGAGAAAACAGCACAAGCTATGTTTGATACCAAACTGTGCTGAATTAGACTGGGTTGTACAGGCCCTGGTGCATGGACTGGCATTGCATACATGAATGACTAATCACTTCCCAATTTTTACCAGGGAGAAAAAAGGGAGAGTTGTGTATTCAGACAAATCCTAGCAAGAGTTCTCATCCACATGTACCATGAGTTTGTCTTCCCCTACAGAAAGGCAATTGGTTCCAATTTTTCTTTTTGTAGAAGTTAATGGTTTGCACCTCACAGTTAACTACGGAAACAGGAGCAATGAATCTGCACACAGCAGAGGCACTCATTTTTGAAAATAGATTTTAGCAAAAAAAATGGAGTTAAAGCAGACCTTTCTGTAATGCAGAGGGATCCTCTCTCAGGTTGGCAGGCAGGGACTGATGCCTGTTTATGTACTGTCACATTTCTGTAAGTTCCTGAATTCTTTGCAGAAAACCAGAGATAGATGAAAATGTGTCTCAGTCTCCTGCCTCACTCTTGTCTGATTAACCTTTTCGGAAGCACAGAGCCTGTAGGACTGGTCCAGCTTCATACATGGCAATTTTGGGAGGTACATGTAAGAGCATCATAAAATTTTCCAGTGCTTCCCTATAGAATTGTCAGCATTTACATGTAAAGCTGGGGGGAGAGATGCTAACTTTGCAGACAAGCTTCATGTTTCTGTAAAATGACCCATGTTTGATGATGTTTCTTGTGTAACTTTATGGAAATACCTCCTGCTACTGTGAACACACACCACCTGATCAAGAAAGCGTGGTTCATACTTTCTAGTGCCATAGGTGTATGAAGCACTCCATGGCCGAATACAAAGGCCCTGTAATATTGGGGATTAGTAATTTATTATTGCTCTGCAGCGATTATTATGGGCACTTTATTAAACAGTAACAACCAGACATGTTTTGTGAAGTTACTAGACAATAGTCTTGATGCTTGTTAAATAAAATGATGTGGACAACACTCATAAACAGCTAGTATTTTTGAGTTCAGAACTAAACATAATTTGAAAAACTTCAGCAAGCAGTTTATGCGTTAAAACTTAAGAGAACTGGATATGGGGAGAAAAGCATGTGACAAATTTGAATCTGGTCATTTCGTTGGTGAGAAAGAAAATAACATATGAGAGAAAAGACAGTAGGTGGAGGCCTGAATTACAGGCTAGAGACTATCATTACACTGAAGGATATTGCAAGTTCTACACGTTAATCCAGTGTAGCTCCATTTTCATGGGAATTCAGAGTTTTATAAGTAGACTCCACATTCCTTTCTACTGTATTTCACTCCACATGAAATACATGTATTTCATTCCATACAATGGGTTTTCTACGTAGTTACTCAAGGTTCTCAGAGATATCTGGCAGCATTCTAACAAAATCAGGGCTGTACTTATTGGTGCTACTGCTTCAGTTTGTCTAGACAAGGTGTAATTGTTGTGTGCTAATTTAAATGAGATCATCTCCTTCACAATCATCCTGACTAAACAAATTCATGGAAAATATAGCAAAAGCTGCGGGAGAATGTACATATTTGGAGTGCCACTTGAGGATTTTTGGGCATTTGCACTCTTTGTAGTCTGCTTTTATTTAGTTCAGAGAAAGGTGGTCAAGAAATTGGACTCTGTTCTGTGCTTCTTGAAAGCTCCACGTTCCTTTTTGAAATCAGATCGCTTAACTGCATGTTCTGAAAACCCAAGTAATGCAAGTCTGGTTTCTGGTGGATTAGTAAATGGTAACACCTATCCGCAGTTCATTACCGTGTATCTTGGTGTCCTGAAGTGGGTACAGTGTTTATTCATGGTTAGTTGTGTAGAATCTTTAAGAACAGGTAATCTCATCTTCCAAAGTAAGCTTCAGCAAGTCAGTGAATTGTGAATTTTCAGTCAGTTGCACTTTTTGAATTTGTATTTTTGGGTACAGGACTCAAAGAATTCACCTATGTAGCCTATAATTCTGTGTCTTGCTTCATTATGAATATGCATACAATTAGTATTTAAAGGACTGGACCTTGGAAAGATAATGTCCTTTCAAATCTTAAGTCAAAGCCGGCTGCAGATTTATTCATCATTAGTTTGTTCCTAAAATCTGTATCATCTTATCATTAGACGATCTAAAATTAATAGATTAAGTAGAATTCTAACAGGATTGGCACTACCTAAATGGATCACATTCCTGCCACTGGTCTCCTACACTTGGTAACAAGTGTACACTCCATGTGACAGAAGTCAGGCACAGCAGCGCACAATATCAAACCAAGATGAAACCACCACTGCCCAGAACTACTGATGCTTCTTTCAAATTAATAAATAAAGCAATGTTGTAGATTTTCAGTCTTCATTTTTTCCAGCCACTGGAATACAACTGGAAGGAGACTGGAAATGTGATTTTTGTCAGCGAAAAATGGGAAGTCAAAAATACTCTCAATAGTACGATGACAGTGCAAACACTCATGCTGATCAGTGAATGAGCTTGTTACTGTGTTTTCGGTGCAAAAAAAAAAAGGTTATTGCTTCATTTCAGTGTTGTTCTGCTTCAGTCCTTTTGTCTTTATTCACAGGATATACACATAAAAAATACTGTATACTAAAATATTCCTGACTTGAATTATACTGGGTTTGCCTGTGCATGGGTGGTGTTTTCTACACTTTGAATAATTCAAATTTGTTAATGTCACTATTTATTTAACTTAAATAAAGTATGTTCTTGTAACTTACTTGTTGGCTTGCAGCAGTAATTAAAACCAAACAAAACCTGCAATATTAATACAGCTTGTCAGTAGGCTTTTCTAAACAAAACATCCTTACTTTAATCACAGGAATAAAAGTAAGTCTCATTACAGTTCTCTTTATATAAATGCACCCTTTTCAGGCTCCCACAGTTGAATATAGTGATATATCTTAATTGTATTCCAAAATTTCCAGTCTATTACCATGAAGCCCCTCTACACTGTTTCTCAGTTTATTAAGGAAATGAATAGAGAACCATAATTAAAGTGATTCTCCTTATGCTGCAAATAATGTAACATCAAACTTCAACGTTATGTGAAACAAATTAGTTTGAAAATTCTTCATGTAAATATGAAAATATTTTTATGTGAATGCAATTATATAAGAACTGAATGACTGATGTTACTAGCGTTCAGATTAAAAATTAAACATGCATATTGTTTGCAGTCTGAAAGGATTCATTATGGGCTTTCTTTTCCTTCTCTTATAGTGCTTTTATTATGTACATTTTCCATAAATATCTTGTTTCTAAGTGCTAATGGAACTCCTAGTCAACACATTTACCCTTCACAGATTCTCATTATGTAAAAAGTCATTCAGTAAAACCAGTGGATTACAGGTCTCTAAATGCTTTCTGTCAATACGATTATGTAAGTCTTTTAATGCAGGAAGAGATCTGGACAAAACAGAAGTCCACACATGAGCAGCATTTGCTATGGTAAGCAGACAATAAAAGTGGGATTAGAAAATTATGTCTTTCATATAAAACTACCTTGTGTTGAAGGAAAGGCAAGAAAAGGTAGGAGATGGATGGATGGATGGATGGATGGATGGATGGATGGATGGATGGATGATGGAGTAGTAAATATGTCTTCATCTTATGTTAGCAAAGTATGTTTTCTGTTAAATACAATAGCTTTTCAAGGTTAAACTATAGCTTCTCTGGAAGAAGGTACTATTTTATATCCAGTGGGACAAAGAAGATAAAATCTCCGTGAGTGGAACTTGCCACCCATTCTCTGATTAACTCCATACATAATAAGAGTAAAAATATTTTGATTTGCTACATGTTACTACAATTTTACAAGACAATCATTTTCTCTCTCTGTTTCACATTATGCCTGACTTTCTATTGGAAGAAGGTGGTCCCACGAGGATGAACCTTGTCATCCATCCTGACAGCTTGCTGCTGCAGTTGGAAACAGTGCTGAAATCTGTGAACAAGTGGAAAGTCACATGGCATTTTACCAGCCTGAAGGTTCTACTGCATCTTTTCATGCAGCGAAGCACAAGCATTTCATGCTTGAAGAAACATGACTAGAAGCCATGCAGGCAAACACAAATGAAATTACACGATCCCTGAAACTCTCTCACCCACAGAGGCTAGCTAGCAAAAGCAATTATTGCTCAGTTCCAGTAATTTTGTCATAGTATGCCCTATGTTTTCTCTCAGAATAAGAAATTGGACATCTGAAGCCTCCACAGTGTCAGGTGTGTTGGGTTGGTTTGTTTTGTTTGATTGGACTGAACATTTTGTTTTATTTACATGGTATTGCATGGCATTATTTATCATATTCTTACTAATAACTGCTCTACCAAATTGAACAAAATAATCCTCTAAAAGCCAGTTCTAATTTAAGTACAAAGAAATGGAGTGACAATGATACTATAAATGTGTTGGTCTATTATTTTGGTCAGTTTTCCGCTATGTATCGAAACAGTCACTGAAATCTGTGATCAGTCAAGCCTTCTACAAACAAATGTTCAAAGAACATGTACAGTCAAACTCATTGATGTGTCACAGCTTTAAGAAATTACATAGCCTAAAGCATATCTAAGAAAACCATGAGGGTTTTGTAAGAACAGTAAATGCTGGGTCATGGAGCCACATGTAATTGTCTTGAGGAAAAATAAACAACAAAAAGACAACTTCAAATGCAATTCATTTGTATGATCCAAAAGAATTTATATATAAATTATATAAACGAGTGAGAAAGGTGGAACTGAGAAAGAAGACAAAAGAAAATATTTAACTATTTATATCATAAAAAACGACTGAGGAGTACCAGACACACCAAACATGATACTCCCTTAGCAACTTAATCTGATATGCTAATTGCATGTGTAACTTAATATATAAACACACACTTGAGCTTTGGGTCCTAGAGGGAGTGGTGTGAATAATTACTCATATAAGCCATCACTACTCAGTTTAGTGAGAAATTACATGTGTGAAAATTATCCATGTAATTAAAAGCTGCAGAATTAGAACCATAATTACACGCGTAAGTCATGTAATCCATTATGCGCCTGCTGGAAGCAAAACATTTCCAGTTAATACTATCTATAACGTAGTTTTCTGATCTGCTTTAATTTGTTGGAATATTCTTTTGTATGAAGGTAGCTGAATTTTTATTTTTCTTTGGAGTCAAATCTATATAATAGTGCTATAATCATAAACCTGCATTTCCTAGATGTGATATTTATTCACATTTTGGACATAATACTTGGAAAACTATACAGTGAACTTATTTATATGTCTATTATTTGCTAAGTCTGCCTATTTCTTGGTACTGTATGAACTAAACAACCTAAAAGCTTTAGAACATCATTTTGAAATAAGCCAGTTTAAGAAGTAGCAGACATGCTCAGTAAAATCTCTTAATTTTTTTATATTTGAGGTTCTAACAATTTGTTCAATAATACAGTAGACACTATCTCTGCATGGGGACAAAGCTTTTACCAGATGCACATAAATTAAACCAAGACTGACTTAGTATAATTATCTCCAACTCACAGGGTAGCATGTCAGCCAAATAATAGTGAACCCTGGGTTTCACCTGTAAATAATTATTAGTGATGTGAGCTGCAATTTATGCAATGACGGGACAAAAAGGAGTTAATCACTCTATTGCTAAGTATTCTAATTACACATACACAAAAAAAACCAGAAAGCTAATTTTACAATCAATTATATATAACTAGTGACCTTAAATCGTTTTTCTTTAAACAAAACTAATGTGTTTTGTTTTTTTCTTTTTCATTAGCGGTAACTGAACTGGAGAGAAAAACATTGAAGAGCCTCCGTATTACTGAAATATTAACTCACAATGAATCATTATCAGAGCCACAATTGTATGACATTTCTTTTAATGTAACTTTTGCATCACTTCAGAAGGGCTTATTTTTCAATACAGCACAATCTGTGTTTGAAAACAACCTGGAATACAAAAGTATTCCGAATCCATTAGGTTAACAATTGTATGCTCTGGCATACCAACAGCACAAAAGGCAATTGAACTCCTAAATTTTTAGCAAAAATAATTCTTTTATTTATTTATTTATTTATTATTACCTATTTTATCTGGAGGGCACCTCTGAGGTCCCAGTCTTCTCTTAGATCTTACTGAGTGTCACACCTATCTTTAGCTAATTCTTGCTATGGAAAGACTGTTCTCCAAACTAAAGTCTCCTGTATTCCCAGCCTACATCCTGGCCCTTGAGGCATAATGCTGGAGCCCATCTGAATGCAGAAAGCCCTGGTGCTGAATGGTCACATTACAGTAATGGAATAAACTAACATGCTTGGGTTAGGGCTGGCAATCCTCAGTAACAGGTTTTCTCAGATTTGTCATTCTGAAATCATTCAATGCTGTACAGATTTTAAGCACAAGTGAGGTGAACTCTGCATTTTAGCACAAAAAATTGAAAAAAGAAATCATCCAAGTTGGAGACAAAGAAATTAAACTTTATAGATATTAACATTTTATAGATAACACTACATCTAGTTTGTCTTTAGGACATTTTCTATATTCATTTGAGCCATTTTCAGCAAGGTAGCTATAGCTTTGAGAGTGCAGATACACAGAGCGCACAGCTTTTGCCTTTCTTAGCAGGAAACTGGATGGGGGTAGAACATCACTTAGCACCCTTAATCTTTGCTCACCAAGTTCCCAATTGTCAGAAACGCTCATTTTCTGAGCATTCATCCTTGGAACACGCTGCCACCTCCAGTCAGGAGAAGTGGGTCAATTAAAGACTCACATGCTCCTGGAATTTTTCATGAGATTGCTTCAGTTTTGTTATGAACAGATATTGAATTATTCTTTGTAAGACAATACTGGAAGGAAGTTAAGAAATTTCCATAAACAGGGTGAATATCCTGACCCTTGGGTTAAGAATGTCATCCTTCTCAAGGGAAAGAGGTACATTATGTGCCCCAGGACTGTGTCAAAAAATGCAGCAACTGGACTAAAGAACAATGTTTGCCTTAACTTGCAGTTGCACTTGCCTGTCTCTGGTCGCCAAGGACTGCTTCAGTTGCTGAGAACAGTCATGAACAATGCTATAACCTCACAACTATTTCCCTGCTGACAGCCCTACTATTCTCTGTCTGAGGTTGCAAACACCAGTCTATGTGCCAGACATGCATTCAATTTCCACTCCCCATGCAAGAATACCTGTGAAATGGGGTCTCCTAAATACCAGTGGATACCAGCAAAATCAAAGGAATTATTTTCCAGGATACGCCTGCCTTACTTAGTAGCACTTGAGAGACTTTAGATTGTGCTAATACAGAAACATTACATTTAGAAACTTAACAATAATCTGCACTATCCTCTATTACCAGATGTTCCTAAAGACGTTCTGAAATGTTCCAGGGGTCTCCAACATCGCATTTTTGCCACATTAAGGCATTTCTATACATGTGCTGGTATTACCACTGATTTGAAAATGACACTGTTTGTTACTGGTACATATGTACTTTCTACTTAAAATGCCTTTATGTTGAAATGATCTGACATAATGGACCCTAAATCATTTTGACCAGCTGTCAAGCTCATTGGACATTAGATCTTCAAAAACCTCAGTAGTTTATTAATATTTCACCAGTAAAGCGGCTTTCAGGCAAAGCACATTCCTAACAATATGTATACTTAACACAGTAAAATAGATAATTATACCAAGAGTGCAGAAGGCAAACAAATATGAGGTGAACGTTATGATCTTAGGTTCAAAATGCCTTTTAAGAGGCAACAGGCATGTCAGTGGACTTTATGCTTCACTGATGTGCAGAATTCATTAAACTAGTATGAAAAAAGATGTTACAGTTACAAGATGCCCTGGGTTTGCTTGCAAACATCGTCACAAGGAAGGAAAGAAGAAAGATGGATGACTTATGTAATGTCTGGCTATACCACAGCTGGTGTTCTGACAGTTTTAGTATAACCAGCTGGCTGACCTATTCTCTGCTGATTGCAGCCCCATGTCAGGATGAACTTCTGGCCCAGCTGTGTCTGTGTAAATCTTGACTGAATGTTTGGTTTTGCCAATTGACATTCCAGCATCTTGCTAGTTTAATTGCCTCTAATCATTCAGTTACAGTGAACCACATCTCACAGACATACAGTACATGCTCAAATAGAAAATCAAAAGAAGTTGTCAGAGCCACATGCAGGTAATGTGGGTATTTGCCAAACGGAATTTACCACCAGAAGGATTATGAATAGAAGGATTCTCTGTGCAAACACCATTCTTACAAAATTTCTCATCCTGTGTCAACAGCTTTCTTCTCAACTCCTCATAAATTAGAAAAAAAAAAATCCATTCTATTATTTTTGATTGTTTAAAAAATCAAATGTTAAATGAACAAAGTGTTTCCTAAAGTGAAATGTATATTCCAAAGACTTTTTCAAAGTTTTGCTGTCTTGCCTGAATAGATCTTTTCTTCAGGTAGCTAAGTCCTTAGCCTCAAAGGAGCTTCTACATACTCTTCCCCCTCCAAACCTACTAGAACAAATTCAAACAACTTGGAGCATGACATATTTAATCAAAGACCTAAAATTATTTTGGTTATCAACATGCCTTGACATGGAATTGAGATAAGGAGATTTCCCTGAGGCCAGCTGGCAGGTCAGCAGCAGTATTACCATTACAAATCTGAGCCCTTGGCTCCTGACCCTGAGCTGATTCCTGGGGCTGTAACTACAGCGCCTTCAGGGGTACTGTGTAAGGCTTTTGCGGTCCAAGGCAGTTATTCAACATTTCTTCTTGTCAAGCTGTAAACATGCTCTGTGCTATGAAACCTCGGAAAGGGCAAACTACTGCAAGCCATAGTTTTTCAAGTAAATTGAAAGCCACCGCCTCGTTTCTCTCAGCCATTCGTCGTATACCCATAAATCCTCAGTATTTCCTTAAGCTTTTTCCCTTAGAGGACACTACTTACCGGCTTAAGGGTGACCGGGACTGAGGCATTACTGACCCCGGCATAGAGGTCTCTATCCCGCCCGCTCCGGGCGCGGCAGGCGCGCCCTCCGCGGAGGCTGCAGTGGCTCCTCCCGGAGCCCAGGCGGCGGTGGTGCCCACGGAGTGCCGCAGCAGGATCGCCGCCGCTGTACCGGCCCCCGCCTCCTCCGCCCCTCAAGATGAACTCTGGGCTGCGGCAGTGGAGGGAAGCGGCCACGCTGCTGCTGGCGGCGGGAGCCCCGGGGCGGGTGCCGCGTTCCCCGCTTGGCCCCTTCGACTATGAGCTGCTGCTTCTGCAGCGGAGCTCCCGCAGCGGCTTCATGCCCAGCGCCCACGTCTTCCCTGGCGGGGTGGTGGAGGCGGCGGATTTCTCCGCAGACTGGCTGGGGCTGCTGCCGGCCTCGCCTCTGTGCGGGCTGGGCCAAGTGAGGCCGCCGCCGTCCGGCAGCAGCCGGGCCCCGCTCTTCGCTGCCGACCGAGAGGAGCTGGGCTCGCCGCTGCCGGGGGAAGTCGCCTTCCGCATCTGCGCTATCAGGGAAACGTTTGAGGAGGCGGGAATCCTGCTGCTGGTGCCGGGGCCAGGGCCGGCGGTGGCCGGCGGGCCGGTCCCCTCGCTGCCGGCAGAGCGCCTGCCCCCGGCCGCGGAGCTGAGTGAGTGGCGGCGGCGAGTGCAGCAGGACTCGGCCTGCTTCCTGCAGCTCTGCCAGCACCTGCGCTGCGTCCCCAACATCTGGGCGCTGCAAGAATGGAGCAACTGGCTGACTCCCGTCGGCAGGGCAGGGTACGGCGGCCGGCGCTACGACACCGCCTTCTATCTGTGCTGCATGGAGCGGCGGCCGCGCACCGCGCCGGACGACAGGGAGGTGACGGCCTTCCTGGTAAGCGTCCCCTGGAGTTGCTGCCGGGTCCTCACCCCGCTCCATCGAAACCCCGTGTCCGCCACGCCGGTGTTCTGGTGGCTGTACGGAGGAAGGAGTCTGCTTCATTGCCATACAGCCCTCCTCCTTACCTCTGCCGCAGAGGAACCGCTGGGCCTGCTGCCGGCACAGGTTAAACAGGCGAGCCCAGGTCTAGCTCTAGCCGTCTTCATGGAGCTCTCTTTCTCACGGGAGAAGGGACAGGCGCTTTCACCGTTCAACTGCAGCTACTGTCAGAACAGGGCAGTACCTGAAGTTCTGGGGCATGGGATGTGTTATATCAGATCATTTTGACCTTGCATTACTGTATTTTCCGAAGGTGTACAACTAAGAATCACTTTTTAACCATTTATTAGTGCAGTAGCAATGCAGGATTGTCATCATACCCCGAACATTCACCATGCTTGGAGAGATCCTTGTGGCATGCAGAGTGCTTCAGGGCTACAACAGCTGATAGGAATTTTTGTCTTTCATTGTTACTTGGAATATTTCAAGTAACGCTGAAATACTGTATTATTAAAACCAGTTTTGGAGCTATACTGATTTTTTTAACCTTTTTTTTAAATCTTCCGAAGAGTTCACATTTGTTCGAATTTTGTTAAGGAGAGCATAAATCTCCTGCAAGTGCTTATGCACACATTTCTGTTACCACATCTACCATGTGAGATGAAATGCAGACTACAGGCAGTTTAAACACACAAACACTGCAGGGTTTAAGCACAAACAGCTGGGCATTCATGCTCTGAAAACAGCATACATAAGAAGGAGATGTTAGGTACTTAAAATTTTTGAAGCATCAGTAGTGACCCCTGATAACTGAGTCACACTGGGGTTCAAAAGGGCTGTGCTCAGAAGACTTTTAGGCCCCTAAAATAACTGTTTCTAAACTTGGCATGCCTAGGTGTAAAACAGAAGGTTACTTATTTTTATAGGAAAAAGTAATTTTTATACATCTGTTTTATCGTGGTGAGAAAACGTCGGCTGTGGCAAGCTCCTTTTCTCTAAATACCTTGCTAATGGCTTTTGAAGTTACTGTCTGCTGATAAAACTGTAATTTCAAGGCCTCTTTACATCTTACAGTGGTCATCACCTCCAGAAATCATTGAACGCTTTAAATCTGAGGAAATACGGCTTGCTCCACCTCAGTTCTATGAACTATGTAGGCTGTGCAACTTCTCTTCACTTTGTGAGTTACACAAGTTCAGCTCTGACCGAGCTCTAGAGGGATGTGAACGCTGGATGCCTGTGATGTTAGCTGCTTCAGATGGCTACATCCAGCTACTGCCAGGTAAGTAAAAAGAGGAGAGTTCTTTGGAGTATTTAAAAGCTCGGAGTTGCTATGTACTCGAGCCACATTATGTAATAAGCCATCTTTAACTGTAAGGCAAATACTCTCTTAAGGGTTGTTACTTCGCAATTTTTATACTGTTGGCTTCCTTCAATACAGTTGATAATGGTGACTGCCAGAGACAAGCTACTGCGTCAGACAACACACTTATTTCTGTACGCCTCAAACTCATTTTCATTAATATATTTATGAAGAAATTCTAGCATGTCAGCTTTTCTTAATCTTAAGGATGTATTAGAACTCCTCATATTTAGTCTTTTTTAGTGGGAATTCTCAGTTCAGTTATCCACTTACGTTTGCAAGGGCAAGTGGATGAAGCACAGGTGCATTATCAATCTTCACAACTGTAATGATAGTGCAGTGATCTAAAAAGATACACTCATTTTCCCGCTGCCCTTTCTTCTACTTTATTCTCATTTTATGTACATTTTCCCTTCTTAAGGAAAGCTGCACATACTGTCTTCTGCTTTAGTTTGCTTTTCATTACGCTTTTTTCCTCACAACTGACCTCTAGAACTTCTGCATGTGTTATTAGCACTCTTGCACAAGTGTAACATGCATTTATAGGGCAAAACACTCGTTTCTTTAATAAAACGATACATCAAGTTTCTATTCTTGGTCCTACTGAAGCCTATCTTTATACATGTGGAAAAACATTTATCCTCCGCCTTTTCTATAAACTCCTGTCTGACCAGGCTGTGATTATAGCATGTTAGTATTATCAGGAGCACTAGAACAGTCAAATCACCTTTTCTGTGCACTGCAGCATCCCCTGACAGATACTTCAGTCATTTAAGGCTATGTATTTAAAACCCAAAATGTTTAGAGGCAGTTAACTTTTGTATGTGAATGTGAAATACATTTTTACTGAGATTCATGCCTTGATATTTAAAAATTGCTAGTGTCATTCAATCAAAAGCTGAAAATTAAGTTAGGCAATGTATAACCAAACCCTTTTTCCCCCCCAGGAGATGAGTTATATCCAGAAGATCCAGATTATACAGGAGAAAAGAAAATAGTCATGTCAACAGACAAGAAGGTTGAAGATCTCATGAAAGGGGGTAGTATATTTCACAGGATAGTAATAAAAAACATCAACAATCTTGCTGTCTACATTAATATTCAAGCAAAATATAAACATATAAATCCATTGACAATAAACTCTGCCTGTTCAGATTACAATAGCAAATTATAATATCTGTTTGGTTTAAAGATAGAAATTTTTTAATTACTTATATATTCACTGTGAGGTTTGGACTTTTCTAATCATTGCCAGATAGTCAGGAAAATATTCATTTGTCCTGCCAAAGCATTTTGTGTGTGCAATTTGAGTTATTTGAGTAATTCTTTGAGTCTTTGAAATAAGTATGCCAATTACAATGTTCAAAGGCCACTGAAAATTTAATGTAACCATCAATTATTGTGATTTCATATTAACTACACTGAACAAGTACTATCATATTCTACTTACTTACTAACTTTAGAAATAGATGCCACACTGGTCTGCTGGGTTACACAGGTCCTTTTCTCCCTGAAAATTTAAGTATATATTAAGTTCAGATCAAGTGTGTTTCGAGTTGAAGAATTCTTTGACTATGCTTTCTAAAGTTACTCATTAAACAACTGTAATATGCATCTAGAAATTAATGAAATCTCCCATTCCCTATCTACTGACATCTCCCTATTCTTTATTCTGGGGAAAATTGGTGTATATGTATATAGAGATTTATTAGCTGAAAGTCACTTGTTAAAAATACTACTATGAAGTTAATATTAAATTACAATAATATATTAGATATACCTAAATTAAATTTACTAATGGTAATTTAGTCAAAACTACAGTTTTCAAAAGTAGGTAATTCACACAAAGGTATCTATCAGATTGAGTGCATTCTCAGGTGGGTTTTCAAGGATTTCAGGTTGGTTTTGTCTTTTTGTGTAATGTATGGAATAAATGGAGCAGTGATGCAACTCCTTTACCTGGAAGAAGTAAGTATGATGACTTGACATTAGCTAGTGAAGTTCCTCAGAAAGCTTTGTTTCAGCTTCTGTCCTCTATTTCAGTTAAAAACTTCTGCAAAATTGGAATTAAATTGGTTTACAGTATTCACTTTGGATTGGGGTAAAAACATGTCTTTTTCTTCTCTCTGAACATGTTCAGGCTGTTCTTGGTTTTTCAGACCTTACTGAAATTCGTACACCTCTGCAAAACATGGGTCATACGAAGCAGAATATTATGCAGTGTGTTATCTTCTTAAGAATATTCTGGCTATCTCTTCTGAGCGTGAAGACAATGTGATAATTAAAATGAAGAGTAGAGGAAACAAAGAAAATACCCTGTAAAGCTGTCTTACATGACATGGGCAGGACCATCTTTCACCAGACCAGGCTGCTCCACGCCCCGTCCAACCTGGCCTTGAACACTGCCCGAGATGGGGCAGCCACAGCTTCTCTAGGCAATCTGTCTTCCAGTGTGTCACCACCCTCACACAAAAGAAGATCTTCCTAATATTAATCTCAATTTATTACCCTCTGTTAAAAAAAAAAATAGGCAAAACAAAAAAACCCCACAAAACCAAAAACAATAAAACAAAAACAACCAAAAAAACCCACAACCAACCAACAAAAAAAAACCCCAAAAAAACCCCAAAAAAACCAACTTGAAAGCAGGTGAACCATTTGATCTGGAACTTGAGAGGAATACTTTGCTTGAGGCACTTATGTGCCAATGCCAGACTTAAGTGGTTCAGGATGAGGTTGTCCACGTCGTAACTTCAAGCTAGTGACTTCAGAGCAGAAGTTACTTGCAGTTTTAATTGACCATTTTGTGTTTAGCTCCCTTAGAGAGCATTCCTTGTGCCTAATACAACTTCTCTGGGCTACCTGTCCCACTTTCTCACCACTCTCACAATGAAGAATTTCTTCGTTATATATAAACTAAAGCTACTCACTTTCAGTTTAAAACCATTAACCCTTATGCAGTAACTACAACCTAGACCCATCCTCTAGCTCCCTGAACAACTGAAAGTTCAGTCTCCTAAAAACTCAGTCTTCACTTTACTCCTTATGCAGCCCAAATCCATCGAGATCATGAATTCAAACATACAAAACAATATATAAGAAAATAAAAATTACATAATCTGAAATTGCTTTGATTTCACAATGCAGCCTTATAGTTGCTTGAGAGCTTCCTTGATGATCTTTTTTATTGCTATATATATCTTACAGTTCTACCATTTTACTTTTGCAGTAGAAAGTAGCTATTAGGAGAAAACATTCTTAGGAAACAAATTATTCAGCAACATAGATACAGATTAGATTCCTACATAAGTTTTTACACTCCTGCATGTAGCAGTAGATTTATGCCTTTAATTGTAGGCTTTCCTGTGTCAGAACCAGTTACTTCAATACTAAAGCTGTATCTTAAAGTGAGCAGTCTGCTTCTCTATCTTAGATTGACACCTGTAACTTTTTTTTTTCCACCAACAAAAGCAAAATGGTCCAGGAGGGGGAGCTCGAAGGCCAAGAGGCAAAAGAGTGGGGGAAAAAAGTATATATAAAAAAATACATATATATACGCATATATACACTATTTGATGCACGGAAACAGACTCTACAACTCCAGGAGAGTTACAAAGCAGGTATGTTTATCATGGCGCCAGGTGCAAGGGTTATTGTTCCTCCTAACTTGCACATCAAGGGGTTAAGCAAGTAGGTATTTATTACACACAAACCTGCCTATTCATCAGGTTCCCAAGAGATCGGTGGGGATATTACAAATTGTTTGGGTACTCATTATCATAACTATTCTATGATTCTGTAAGTCTCCTCTGTTTTGGCACTTGCATACTGCCCTCCGATGGTTGTGGGCAGGAGTCTTCAAGATGAAGTAAGTAGCCTTCCTCATGTGGGCAGGGGTCTTCAAGAGCATAGAATAGTTAGGATTGGAACAACCCCCCTGCCGTGGGCAGGGCCACTTCCCACTAAACCAAGCCACCCAAGGCTCTGGCCAACCCGGCCTTGAACACCGCCAGGGATGGAGCATTCACAACTTCAATGGGCAACCCATTCCAGTGCATCACCACCCTTACAGTAAAGAATTTCTTCCTCATATCCAATCTAAACTTCCCCTGT
>JAOEHY010033752.1:0-24778 GCA_025447955.1 Psilopsiagon aurifrons
GGAGGGCGCGGCGGCTGGCGCGCGTGCGCCCGTGCGCGGGCGGCCATGGCGGCGCTGCTGGAGCACGAGAGCCAGGTCTTCCTGGACCTGTTCCACCAGGACGGGATGGTGATCTGCGCCCGAGGGCTCGGCATCGACCGCCTGCTGCTGCGCTTCCTGCGCCTCTACTGCGAGCCTGCCAGCCTCGTGCTGGTGCTCAACACCAGCCCCCCCGAGGAGGTGAGCCGGAACCCTGACAGCGGCGTCACGCTCGCGCCGCCCCTTCCCTCAGGGCCGGTCCCGGTCCCGGTCCCGGTCCCGGTCCCGGTCCGTGGCGGCGAGCGCTGCCGTGCCGCGCCATAGCTCGGCTCGGCCAGGGAGGAAGAG
The DNA here is from genome assembly GCA_025447955.1 of Psilopsiagon aurifrons. Classification (NCBI taxonomy): domain Eukaryota; kingdom Metazoa; phylum Chordata; class Aves; order Psittaciformes; family Psittacidae; genus Psilopsiagon; species Psilopsiagon aurifrons. The sequence continues at coordinate 367 of JAOEHY010033752.1, forward strand.
AAGGAGGAGGATGAGGGTGCAGCCCGCTCCCTCCGAGCCGAGGGGCACCTCAGGCCGCGGGGTGCCGGGGTGAGGGCTCAGGCGCGGGAGCGAGCGCGTTCCAGCTTGAATCAGGGTCCAGTTCCCACTCCTACGGTATGATGAAGTCCTAGTAACGTTAGCGAGCTAAAATAATCATATGCACATCACTTGTACGTAGCAGAACGCTGTCAGTGGCCAGTGAGCAGAAAGGAGGAGACACTTGTTGACAGATCTGTCGCTGCTTCTTCCGGGATTTCCGCCGTCAGGGAGGTGATCAGAGGACTTCTTGTAGTGACCATAGGTGGATAAATATCACAGCTGTAGTTTATAAGATTGACCTTGATGTATCTGACCTACCTGCTGTAGTTGTCTTTTGCAACAGATGAGTGGACTAAACAATGGTATTTTCCCAATTCTCAGTTCTTAAGTCAGTGTCAGAATTGCCTGTTCTCTGGAAAAGTGCTATTAAAATATATGAAAATGTAGGCTCCTTTGAGTGTCAGTTCCTCACATTTGCTTAAGTATTGCCTAGCTACTACTGAGAATACATAATTTTTAAATCACCTGGGTGATTTGAAACTGAACAAAGTATACCAAAGAAGTAAAAAATCATAATAATTCTTACTTATAGTAAGCATATGTGTTATGTAAGTATAATTATATATATACTTATAGTATGTCATACTATACTAATGGTTTGGAGAGCTCCCTAAAATGCACAGAAGGTGTGTAAGTAAAGTTTTTTGCCTCCACTTCATCAGTTACCACAACGATGCGTTTTAATTGTGTTTGATATAGGAGTATTTTATCGATCAGCTGAGGTCAGATGGAGTTGTTCATCTTCCTCGGCGTGTTACCAATGAAGTTACAAATAATACTCGGTATGAATTCTACACTCAAGGAGGAGTCATATTTGCTACAAGTCGAATCCTTGTGGTAGATTTCCTTACTGACAGAATTCCTGCAGACCTCATTACTGGTAAGAGTTTAATGAAACACAGGTAAGACTCTTCTGCTTGAAAATACATAGATCTTAATTACATATGAAGAATTCTACTAGCCAGTATTGAGGTTGAAGAATTATTCTGTTTTCTCTACAAAGGCTGAGGGAAAAAGAGCAAATCCATAGTTCTTTCATTACTTTTTAAAATGGTTTTCTTGCTTCAGACTTGTTTGCCTTATTAAATCATGCAATTTGAAAATATCCACACTATTTTTTAGATACTGGGTCATGCATTTGGATGGCTTTCCAATATCAGTAAGTGGCTGGAAAACAAATCAGTTAAATTATGCCAATGACATAAGAAACACAGAATTCAGACTGGCTTTCAAGAAGAGTAGTTGATTGCACTTGGTGAAATAGTGACCTGTGGTCCATAGGACACTGGCCCATGATTAAAACTGATTTTTAGATGTCATGTTTTATCAACCATGCACACTATGTATTTTTTGCATTAACAAATCACTCCTGATTATTTTCCCCATCAAAAAATAGCAATATGTCACTAGTCTTTGTCTTGGCACACCTTGAATACTATCTAAGTAGCAGTATTATGAAGTAATGCTGTTGTCATTGTAAAGCTTTGGGGACTATCTTGTGACCTTTTTAGTACTCTAAAAGTTACACATGAAAAATATTACAATTATCTTTCTTCTCTCATGTTCTGTTCTCTTTCTCTCCCAGCCTCTGTTGTTTTTTTTAATTTTCTAAGCCAGAAACCCTGTTACAGCCCACAGAGCTAGTAAAGTTGATATCTAAGAGGCAGGAATATAAAAATGTTTTATTGTTATCCAAATGTTAACATCCTAATGGCTAAACATAACTGAATATTGAATGCTTAGAAAAATGTGTGTGCTACAGAAGCTGTACCCCTTTCCTTTTAGTCAGTTTATGACAAGCTCTAATCTATGAAACATTCTGAACATTTTTATGCTAGAGCCGAAGGATACCAGGTTTGTCAATTCTGGTATTTCTAAATCTAAAAAAAATTGAACACAGTTTCTGGGCAACCTACAATTTCTCCTCCTCCCCTTGACTCCTTCCTCTCTACCTTTCTTCCCTACCAAAGAAGGGAGGAGGAAAAAACCCCACACCTTTAGACTTTGTCAGTATGAAAAGAAGAAATACACAAAAGATTTTAAATAGTCATGTCCAATTGCAGCAAAAAGTTGTTAATAGGTTTTTGTGCTGCCACTGGAGGTCAGTGTGACAACAGCTTTGGTCAACTTGCTGCTTCATTTGGTACTTGGTTAACACGTGGTCCTGTTGTAAAAGTGTGTTATCTGTGTGTGATATCATATAACAAAACTTAAAAAAACCTGTAATCGTGTTCCTTGAGGAGTTAACACATAAAAAGTGCTTGTAGGTGCTATAAATGTTGTTTATACAATCAGCGTAAAATTACATGTGAGTTAACGTCTAGTGAACACATCAGTTAAATGAAGATAAATTATCACTGCAGTAAAGAAAAACTATTCCTGGTGGTTTTGGCCGAACAGAAATTATGTACTTAATAGCGTACTAAAGCTGATGCAAGTTGGTGTAGTAACCAGTGGCTTATACAGCACTATGAACTAACTTCCTAAGCAGAGATATATTGACTGAAAGGAAGGTATTCTGTTAAACACATGTTCTTCCTGGCCTGATACAAATTCTGCATCTCCTTTAATGTCCTTTCAGAGTCATAACTTGACAAACTGGAAGATGAAGATGTTCAGAAATGAATATGATTTTTATTGTGTCCTGAAAAATTTGCTTCATAGAACAGATGGTGGAATACATAGATAGAAAAATACCTTTTATTAGGTTTTAATGTGACTACATCATGAGTTAGTTATACAGAATTCGCTTGTTGATGCTTTTTCATTTACAACGCAAAGACATTAAAATCTATGGCTGGTGCTGAGTTGAAGAAACTTGTTATAGCAAGTAAATGCACTGTAAGTTTGTCAGCTTAAGTAGGCCCAAGGTAAAACCTGTGATGTTTGATGTTCTTTGCTTCCTTTTTAGAAAGGCATTTATTATTCCACTGGAAGCTGTGAACAGATAAAAGTACCACATAGGCTTTACCTCATGAGAAGGAGAGTGAAAAAATGTGCTATTTAACACAACCAAGCATGAGAAAAAATAAGCTTTGTTTTTAACAGGTCTTGGCTGAGGTGTAAATCCCAGAAGTATTCACCTCAGTTAATGTAGCTAAACTATTGTTTCACTTCTCTGTACTAAAACATGCTTGAGAAATCTGGTTTTTCTAATGCACCCATAGCCATGAAGAAAACCAGTGGTGTACTTTTACAATGGATGGTATTTTTTGTCCTCAAGTGTGAACATGAACAGCAGAATGAGGGAAAAGCAAATTAATTTTATTCACAAGTTCTTTGATGCTGTAACACTTGAATTGTTATCAGTAGAACATACTTGGCAAGTCTGTAATTCCAGAACTTCTCTAATAAAAGGATTCAAATACCACAATCTTGAACATAGCAAAGTTGCTTTGTTGTAATAATGTATTACATCTTGCATTCACTTTTACTCCTTTTAGAAGGATTAAGTTCAAGTTTTGCCTTAGAATTAAAGAATTTCCTAAGATAGTAAGTCCTGCCACTCATGCACAAGCTTTGTTTTGGTTTATTCCTGAAGATGCATCATTAACCCAGTTTTGCTGCTTGGGGATACCATGGTACTGAAATTAAGGAATTGCTTGGTTTGAACCCTGGAAAGCTTGTTCAATCACTGTTTTAAATTTCTATTGTACTTCATGTAAGGGGGAAAAAAAAAAAAAAGAGTAAGAGTCTTATGGGGAAACCTGTACAAAATTGGACTTTTCTTTACTTTTTGTAACTTTGAAACCTTTTCTTTTGCCAGGCATTTTAGTATACAAAGCGCACAGAATCATTGAGTCCTGTCAGGAAGCCTTTATCTTGCGACTTTATCGCCAGAAGAACAAACATGGCTTCATTAAAGCTTTTACAGATAATGCAGTTGCATTTAACACTGGCTTTTGCCACGTGGAAAGAGTGATGAGAAATCTTTTTGTCAAGAAACTTTATCTGTGGCCAAGGTAAGGCACCTTTTCTTCACTGGAGGGTTAAACTTTAAAAAAACATTCATGATGTTACAGTGGGTTCCTAAGAAAATGAGGTGTATGCAGGCACACTGCTCAGCTGTGCTCCTCTTGTGTTACCAAACAAATTTCTTTCAGTCTTTGACAGAAGAAGTGGTCATAAAGATGCCAAATCTCTGTAAGTATTTTTGAAGATAGACCCAAATCTATAAGGGGATGAACTTTATGGTATAGCTGTTCTTCTAGCCAACAGAAATCACAGCAGAGACATTCTTAATAGGTTCAGAAAACCTTCACTAATTGAACAGGTTATTTAAGCCGTGAAATACCAGGAATACAGTCTTGTCAGCTCTGCCATTCCTGGAATATTTGTTTCCAACTGTGGTGAAACTCCAGAGCTCTCTTGCTATATGTCACATTTTTTTAATCTACATAGATGTTGTATATGAAGAGTGTTAATGATTCACAGAAACCAAATTACCAGGTTTGTGACATCCACAAAGTCCTTCAGGAGCAGAGACACAAATGGACCTTCGGCTTCAGAACCTGTTCAGTGCTCCTGCCTTGGGTAGGAGGTCTGCTCATTTGTTCCTTTAGCCCCGGCTAGAATGTGTTCCACTCTGTACTGTTACTTTGCATTGTAAACTCTTTAACAGTGTTTTTTTCATTACCACCAAGTAGAAATGGAGGTAAGTAGAACAGGAAAGGTTAAAAAGAAGCTTTCTAAATTTTATTCTTTGCCTTCTGAACCACAAAAAGACCTGGGACGTGCAGTAAAGGAAGTGTCCAGTCGCAGATACAGTGTTCCCTGAGCCTCATTCGTTAGCAAGGATCAGCTAGCACCTAAGTACCTGTACAGACAGGACCTGCTGCATCTGATCAGTAGCTAAGAATGTCACAGACTCCACTTGTGGATGCATGTGATTCCAAAAGCTTAATGAACTCATTCCAGTTCCTCCCTTATGAGTTTTTTTGGCTTTACTTTGTTCTGTGTAGTAATGATTTAGAATCTAGTGCAGTAATTTTCCATGGATCATTCACCATCACTATAGGCTCACATGCCTAGAATGACTACAGGAGGTAATTGTGGAATAGATGGTTTTCTGAGGCTGTTTGAGCCTTCACGTGAGTAGAAACTGATTTATTTTGCAATTAGCTTATTTATGTTTAAAGCAATTGTAATTGTAGTTTATACAAAGTTTGAATAAGTGTAGATCAAACAAACCATCCATGTAAATATTAATTATCTGTTTTCCTCTTAGATTTCATATAGCAGTGAACTCATTTTTAGAGAAGCATAAACCTGAAGTGGTGGAAATACATGTGTCAATGACCCCTGCTATGCTTGCTATACAGACTTCAATCCTTGACATTCTGAACGCATGTCTGCGAGAACTCAAACGATATAATCCAGTTCTTGAAGTAGAAGATTTGTCTTTAGAAAATGCTATTGGTAAACCTTTTGACAAGGTAACTATTTTGACTGGTTTGCTGTGTCTAACTAAAGGGATGTAGATCTTCAAGCTGTCTTCCCATGCGAACAAAAATACTATTGGTAAAATAAATAAACAGCAGCAACTGAGTATTCTCTGGTGACATGTTTATTATTGGTACAAGGAGAGAAACTGTTACTCTGTAATGATCATGTTACTGTTACCAGTGGGGTTTTTGTTTATTGATACTATTGTCCTTCCTTCATTTCCAAAGTCCGTACAATACCAAAATCCTGATTCATGGTTGGTTGGGGATTTTTTATTATTGCTGTTGTTAGTATTACAGTGGCTGCAATTTCAGCTCAAAATATCTTACAGATAAGTATGCAGTTATTCAGACACATGTACTCTTTTCCCTCTTGAATTTCCTGCTTTTATTTTTTATTTTCTCTAGTAGGAGAAGCACTGTATGTAATACTTACTATGCACATATTTTATATGTCATTAAATGTGTGTGCATTGCTATCTTTGGGAGATTTGTGATGTTTGGCACATGTATGCTTTCTGTAGGATAAAATCATAAACTTCGACCATCACATTTACACAGAAACATGGTTATGTGTTACCTGTGATTTAATCTTGACCTAGGGCCTCCTGTACTTCAAATATCTGGAGTTTTTTTTCTTAGGCAATGTAGGTTGTCTATCTGTGTTGTCCTCATATTACTTTGAAAATTAAATGACATCATATTGTTTTTTACTTAAGTAAAAAGGATATTAGATACTAAAGTATGTAGTACCAGTAAAGACCAGTACAAGTAAAATAACTTTGGGTTTTTTTGATATTTTACCAGTATTCTATTACGATATGGAAAGGAAAACATTAAATTATATGCATTTGCTAATTGATGAACTATTTTACATAAAGGCATCTATATTATGTTAACTTTGCACAAAATGATTGCTTATCAAAACAAGTACTTCACCATCACATCTTCAATTGGGTATGTTTAATAACTTTGGGAAACCAGTGGAGAAACCCTGCAGAGGAGAAAAAGAAATGCATTCTTACCTTGGTTAGTATATTAAATATTTTCCATCCTGAAGTTTCTAATTTATATTTCTAGACAATACGTCACTACTTAGATCCTCTCTGGCACCAACTTGGAGCTAAGACAAAATCTTTAGTCCAGGATTTGAAGATACTGCGTACTTTGCTACTGTATCTAACTCAGTACGATTGTGTCACTTTTCTCAATCTTCTGGAGTCACTGAAAGCAAGTGAAAAAGCTTTTGGTGAGAATTCAGGTAAACAGTGAATAAGCATACAAGTTAATGCATGAAACATTGAAATGTTGATATTTTTAATTAACATCCCAAACATATGAAGGTATCTAATTAGGTTTTACATAACCAGCCATAAGGACGTAGGTTTTTATTGACAGATAATTCTTTCATCTTCCCACTTAACTGCTGTTACTTTAAAGTGTGAGATTTGCATCACATTTCTGTCTGTTATTGAGCTAGTAATTACATAGCAAGCAGGTAGCACAGGTATTACTGATGAGAGATCAAGGCTTTTAATGGATAGGGTGGAAACGTACACATTGCAAATGTCAAGCTACTACTGCTTTCTTTTCCTGTTTAGGTTGGCTGTTTCTTGACTCCAGTACTTCAATGTTTGTAAATGCTCGAGCTAGAGTTTATCGCATTGCAGATGAGAAACTGCATCAGAAAGGCAAAGGCTCTGAAAAAAGTGGTGTGAAGAAGGAAAATGGTACTGATCATTCCTAATTTTAAGTTGGAGAGTGTCACACGATCTCAGATGCTTTGCATATTATTACTTGTGCTATGGTTCCCTACATGGTCTTACACAGCTCAGGCTCTCAATCTGTTAGCTGGGATAAATTGAGACATAATCATAATGCAAAAGCATATAATAAACATGATAAAGCAGAGTCACGGAAAGAATTAAAGGGTTCTCCTAAGCTTGTTCAGCTGATCATTGGGAGAGCTTTTATGAAATTGTTCTTGTATTACATTAGTGTTTAACTTGATTTATTTTATGTGAATGAGTAGGAGGCTGCCATTGCTTTCATAAAAAAAATACATATATTCAGGAGTTTCAGAATTGAAGAATGAGTTAATACTTTAAATTTTGCTTCACTAAAGCACTTATCCCCATTTTAAAATGTTTCTGTAACAGTGCTCTCAAGCCCATTAACATAACAAGTTGCATATGTAGGTTGTTGAATATTATATTTGCCAACAACCATCATGCTATTGACATCTAAGCACTAATTTAAAGTTCTGATTTTTTTGGCTGTAATTTTGGCTGAAGGAGCTGCTATGTTCAATCTTTCTTTGTTTCAGAATTAAAAAGGGAATTGGTTCTAGAAAGTAACCCAAAATGGGAAGCTTTGAGAGAAGTGCTGAAAGAGATTGAAAATGAGAATAAGAACAGTGAAGACTTCGGTGGTCCAGGTGAGAGAATACTAAATGATGTTTGTATGTGTTTAAATGAATGATGTAGGTTTGCACAGTACAGTAGAATCTGTGGGCATAAGACAAGGAGCTTATGCACATAAACTATGTAAAACTAAATAGTTGCACATAAACTCGTATCTATCTAGTTCTGGCTGTAAAGAAGAAATGCTGCTGGTTACTGTGCGATACTGTTTAGGAAAATAAAAGTATTATTACAGAAAACTATTTTGACTTACATTACAATGTTGTAGTGGTACTTTAGTCTTAAAACAAGTGAAACTAATAATGTGAAAACTTAAAATAATCAAGATGCCATTTGGTCATTTCTCAAGTTCAGGCTCAAAAAAGGAGGGGTTCAGTCTTACTTGCTTTCCACTCACACATCTTCTAATTCTTCTCAGACATTCTTCTCATGCACCTGAAAACTTGCTTCTCTGGGAGATGCACCTAAATGGGCTAGAGAGTAGAACGCAAGGATGCATCTAACTGCTTTGCTGCTACTATTTTAGGGCTTTTCATCCCCTTAAATTTCACCAAGTTTTATTTTAGGAAATAGTAAGGGTAAAAAAGTGCTCTTTTCTCCCACCCACGGTGTTCTGACTCTGGATAAGAACTGGCTCTCTCACCTAGTGTTGTAGGAGTTATCTGAGTCAGCTTGTGGAAAATTGTTATTCAAGGCCCACAGATGTCAATAGTACTGTGTGTAACATGTATTTTTTTAGACTCTTTAGCACAGCTGACAAAATCAGAATGGTCTACATTAAGTTTGCTCATATTCTGCATTTAAAACAAAAAGTTGTCCAAGCAGGTTTCAGGTGCTCAGAAGGAAAACCTCACTAATTTAGATGATGTAGAATAAGGAATGCTGAACTAACATTAATCTTCTCTAACCTTATTTGGTACAAAACATCATGCAAATTAGACTCCCTCAAAGTCCAGAGAAACTGTGACAACCAAATGTAAAGGCATTTGGCAGGCATGCTTCTAGGATCATTAAAAAACATTTGCTCAAGAGGTGTCTTGTAGCTGGATAAGCAGTAACAGCGTAACAGATTTTAAATGTGGTATTGGTTCTTGACTGCAGGGCAAGTGCTTATTTGTGCCAGTGATGACCGAGCTTGTGCACAGCTCAGGGAGTATATTATTGATGGAGCAGAAGCTTTTTTAACAAGACTGTATAACAAAACCTTTGGAAAGGATGAGAAAGCTGCAGAAGTGTGGATTCGGGACAGAAAAGCTGTCAAGTCCAAAGGAAATGCCAGACCAGATGGAGGGCCTCAAGCCAAAAAAGCCAAACTCACGGCTTCTTCAAAACAATGCAAACCCAAGAAGCAGCAAGACCGGACTATAATCGAAATGATAGGGAAAACTGAGGAGGAAAAGAGAGAGAAGGTGGAGAAGGAAGATAGCAAAGAATTAAGCGGTAGCCAAGAAAGCAGTATTGAAGAGACCATTCATGAAGATTTCCATGTGAACTTACCCTCAGATTGTTACTATGGCATTTTCAAGAACCCGCTCACAATCATACATCCACTGCAGGGCTGCACTGATCCCTACGCACTCACTCGGGTCCTGCATGAAGTAGAACCAAGATATGTTGTGCTATATGATGCAGAGCTGACTTTTGTTCGGCAGTTGGAAATCTACAAGGCCAGCAGGCCTGGAAAGCCTTTGAGGTAAGTTGACCTGCTCAGGGTGATTTTAGTCTTAAAAAGTGCACTTTGAGCAAGTCAAGGCAGACCGTGCCTCTCCTTTTTTTCTTCAGCTACCTTTTAGTTCCTGTTCAGCCCTCTTCTTACTAAACAACAGCATAATGTCTGAGGTAACCAAAGGATAATTTTTACTTCCCAGCAGGTAGTTAGTCCCTTAACAGTAGAAACATATCTGAAAAAACCAGTTCATTCCATCTTCTACAAGATGTCTGCTTAGATGATCTTAATGGCAGTAATCTATTTTGAGGTGCTGTAGTCTCATTTTAAACCATCTGTGTAGGAATGATTTTTACACAATAAGCTTCATTTTGGATTTAATTAATTTTCACATTTCCTGATGCCTGGTCATGCTGAAGACCAAAGTAATTCAGAAAGTTTAACAGAAAAGCAAGGGAAAACACTAAAGAACATGAGAAGTATTTGCAGTTCTGAAGGACATGAGAAGTATTTTCACTTATACTCAGTTCTGGAGTTAGCTGATAAAAATTTCCATACTCCGTGTATGTATATTTGATACACCTGTAATATGCAAAACTCATTTAATGAATAAATATTACAGACTAATTAAAAATGTAGAAAACTTAGAATTTAATACACTAGGAGGTTTTGTATTATCTTTCATTTCCATTGCTGTCTAACACAGCATTTCTTGAATACAGTGAACTACAGTTACACCTCTGTCTTGCTGAAAATAACTTACAGCAATTTCTTAGTTTTAGAATAAACATGCTTTTCTTTCTACAGCTGAAACATAATTTATTGACATATGCAATTATTACCTTTTGAATTAAAGTGCTTTACACTTTAATCACCTCATGAAAATTATTTGCATCAATTTAAAAGAGCAGTTGTAATTTTCCAAGAATTTGTATATACGCATTGTAAGTGAAAATGGAGATCAGTTTGGCAGGGTTCAGTGTGTCTGTACCTGATACCATGTGCTAGATAGGGCTCTGTAGTGCAGATAGAGCATAACTCACAAGCATACTGTATGAGGATAATTAGTGGGTAATTTGTACAACTGGTTTTTAGTTGCCTGATCAGCATGTGCTGTATCTAGCTCCAGCATCACATTCCCACACTTCAGAGCGGGAAAATCAGATGCGGTCACGCAAGTAGGGCTTAGGAAATGCACTGCATCAGAAAAGTAACAGGAGTAAAATCGTATCAATCTGTCAGAGTGTACTTGAATGAAAATATATTGGAAAAAATGACTGTGCTGAAAAGCTATAGGCAATTAATTCCTAATTATGAATTTTTATATATTCCATATAAATTGCTATTTGTGAAATAAAACATCGTTTGATGGTGTGTTGCATCTCTGCTAGATGACAGCATGTTTTTTCTAGAACCTATGATTGCTTTATACAAATACAGAATTTTAAAACCTTAGATGGTGTTTTTCCTAACCCAGATGATTGCAGATTTGTCCACTTTGTTACATGTATTCTACTGGGAAGATTTTAATGCAATAAGAAGGTAACTCCTCATTCTACTGGCTGACTGCATGGCTGACTGCAACCTGAGTCTGCTCTGGTTGAATCCCATAATTCCAGTGACTGTATCTGCCACTGGAAAAAGAGCAAACAGTGGATATAAGAGTTTTTGTGCCTGGTTTTGGAACGTCTTTACAGAAAAAGATAGTGTGCTTTCACTTGCCTTCTTTAAAGCAAATACTACCTTGTCAGGCACTTCGTGCTGCTAATCTTAAACACTGATTGTGGGGTTTTCTAACTTAATAGGAGGTTTTGTGATCCTTTTTTTTTCCTACCCCAAACATACAGAGTTTATTTCCTCATATATGGGGGCTCAACAGAAGAACAGCGCTACCTCACAGCTCTGAGAAAAGAGAAGGAGGCCTTCGAAAAGCTCATTCGGTAACAAAATTCCTTTATTACCTTTGTTATTAATGTTTCATGTAATTCCCTTATATGATTACATCTTAAACAGAATGAAGTTCTTAACTGTGTGAAGGCTTTAAATATCTTTTAGTTCAGTTGCTTTTTAGATGTTGAGAGCTTCCCCACTGAGAATTAATGAAAAGTCAAAGCCTTCCTTTTCAAAGCACCTGATATTTCATTATTTTTTTTAATATTAAATTTGAAAAGCTAAACAGCACCACTTTTATCTAATTGTCTATAAATTTAATTTCTGTAAATGTTTTTTGTCTGCAGGTAACATTTCTTGTAAGATATTTCTAAAGCTTTTATGACTGACGTCATTTGGGGAAACAAAACAATACTTTTCATAGAATCACAGAATCCCAGACTAGTTTGGTTTCAAAGGGACCTTAAAGCTTATCCAGTTCCAACCCCCTGCCATGGGCAGGGACACCTTCCATTAGACCAGATTCCAGCCCGGCCTTTTCTTAGTCTGTTTATGACAGTATTGCTCCTGACAGCGTCTGCTACCAGGTTATACTGCCATTCCTAGTCATCAATTCCTTTGTTTCGTATGCCCTGAGAAGTTCTAAATCTAAAAAATCAGAGGCTAAAATTTGCTAAAAATTGAAAATAAAAATACAGCATTGAGCCCAACAACCGGGAGAACCTAGTAAACTGCATTTCTGATTAGGTTTGCAATTAGTATTAAACTATGTCTAATGTTACATCTGGTATTTAAAGGTATTAAAGTCCTTTCATTTATTTTTCTCATATAATTGCAGTTTTCACTGTTTCTTTTTTTGTGGTTGCTTAGAGAGAAGGCCAGCATGGTTATTCCTGAAGAAAGAGAAGGAAGAGATGAAACAAATTTTGACCTAGTAAGAGGTGCTAATCCTGCTTCTGCTGTTCTTGACACACGCAAAGCAGGTGAGCAGTTCTTGAAGTGAGGCTTGCCACCCTAAGCTTTAAAAAGACTATTGCATTTACATCCCATCCACAGTGTCTGAGCCATAGACACACTCACATTGACTCTACAGTCTTGGTGGCAAAGAAACACCAAGGATCTACCTCTGACTGTGCAGTGACAATGAATTATGCTTTGCTTTGAAAAGAAAATACAAATTAATGAAATATTTCACCGTTAAGACTGATACCATTTGGATTGTGTCTAAGCAGCTTGTTGGTTACAAGATTCTGTAGTATTGCTTGTAGGGCGGTGGAGAGAAACTGAAGCTGAAGTCTACAGCTGGCCAAAGAGTGTCCTTGAGCTAGTAAATGCTGGGGACTTCTTTTGATCTTGGCAAAACAGACTGCCTGGGTAAATGCAGATTGTGGGGTTTGTCTACTTTCTTTGCAGTAAAACACCTTTCTTCTTCTGTTGCAGTCTGACTGCATTTTTGTGCCTTTCCTCTGACATGTATCCTCCCTCTTCAGCTTTACAGCTCCAACCCTGCTTGTCTTTGCTGTCACTTTGTTATCCTGCTCTCCTTTACCTTGTGCTCTCTAATCTTTGCTGTTATGTCTTTTGGCCTTGATGCTGCAGTCTCTTCATGTGTGCTTTTACAGATCTATAGAGGCTAAAGCATAATTTCTTCAATAAAATGCCATGTTTCTGTGGGAATCAGCTGGAACTAAGAAGGATCAGCTTCATTACCCTGTTTGCAGGCAACTTTTAAAAAGATTTTCCTGATGCATTTAACCAGTTTTCATCTACAGTTTAACGTGTTTCACTGTTACATATGTAGAGGTTATAGGAGGTACTGTGACAGTTCTATTATACTGCAGAGCATACTCCATAAACTAGAGTATCTGTTATTTTAAAGTATCTGATTTTTTCCTCTGTAACAGTGAAAAAGTAAGTGAAGTCTGGCTTTGTTATACTACTGAATTCAAGGTATAATTTGAGATGTGAAGCCCATCCATTTCAGAAGCATTGGCAACACACAGGAAGATTACACAGCCAGAGCTGGAGGTCATAACTCCTTGGGTTAACTGTATTTCTTTTACTCTTTAGGTGGCCAGGAACAGAAGAGTGTTCAGCAAACTATAATAGTGGATATGCGGGAATTTCGTAGTGAGCTTCCATCGCTGATTCATCGTCGTGGTATTGATATTGAGCCTGTTACATTGGAAGTTGGGGATTATATTTTAACTCCTGATACCTGTGTGGAGCGGAAAAGTATCAGTGACCTGATTGGCTCCTTGAATAATGGCAGGCTGTATGCACAGTGCGTTTCCATGTCCCGTTACTACAAGCGACCGGTTCTCCTGATTGAATTTGATCCTAACAAACCTTTCTCTTTGATTCCACATGGCTCTCTATGTCAGGAGATTTCCAGTAATGATATTACTTCTAAGCTTACCCTTCTCACACTCCATTTCCCAAAGTTACGCATCCTGTGGTGTCCCTCTCCCCATGTTACTGCTGAGCTGTTTGAAGAGTTAAAACAGAACCATCCCCAGCCTGATGCAGAAACAGCGATGGCGGTCACATCCGATTCTGAAATTCTTCCCGAATCAGACAAGTACAACCCCGGTCCTCAGGACTTCCTGTTAAAAATGCCAGGTGTTAATGCAAAAAACTGCCGTGCCTTAATGAACCATGTTAAAAGCATTGCAGAGCTCGTGACACTGTCAAAGGACGAGCTCCATAAAATCTTGGGTAATGCTGCCAATGCCACACAACTCTTTGACTTTATTCACCTGACGTATGGGGAGGCAGTATCTAAAGAAAAAAACAAAAGGTGACTAATGGGATTGTTCAACATGAGGCACAGATAAGCTGTTCTTGCACAGTAATTTGGCAAAGTACATGAACCATTTTAATAAATGCCCTCTAAGATAACCAACTGTTTCTTGCTAATGCTGTTCCATCAGTTTTGATTTTAATTATTACTGAAGGAGAGTTTCAGGAGGAACAGAACTAATTTTAAATAGAGAAACATGAAGGCTATTTATTCTTTCTACAGCACTTCTACCAATTCTATAGTATCACCAAATGAACTAAATTAAATTCTTCACCAGCTCCATGAGAATTAAGTGTTAAGATGAATTAATAAAGGTGGTTTCTGTTGAAAGTTATGATGTCTTGTTAAAGCTAAAGTATCCTGTGTTTTGATTAGCACGTGTGACCTCCTGCATGATCTATAACTTTGCCTTTGCTGGTTTTATTAACGTCTTACTCTGGAAATTGCCAGTTTTTGATTGACAGGGATGAGGCTGATGAGGCCTTTGGTCAGGAGTTCATTTAGGAGAACATACTTGGACTCAATTATGAATTTTAGAGCATCATTGTAGGCCCTTGTCACAGAAAACTGCAACTGTATTATATGTTCTACATTCTATTTACTTACTTTATGAGAAGTCACACTTTCTTTTTTGACATTCCAAAGTCAGTACAGTTTTATCTTGCTAGATTTTGCAATGTATATTCCTTTGGTCAGGGCTGGATAGAGATTCAGTGGTGACATGACAGAACTTCTCAGCGTGCCTTACACTTTCAAGATACTTTATTTTTTTAATCAGTTTTTGATAGTTTTCAGCTCAGTCACTTGAAGGTGATAAATCTAGGTATACCATTGGGACTGTTCAGACACCAGAGCAAATTTCCTCTCATGAAATACAACAGTTTTCCAAGTAAGAGATGACAGTTCTTCCAATATTATCTTCTTTCTGTGTCCTATTGCACTTGCATTTTAATGTCTTAAATAGACCATCAGTCGATAAATTAAAAAAAAAACAAAACTAAAAAAAGTAAAGCTGCTGTCACCTTTTAGCATTCTTTGTAGCGTACACCAGGGAAAAGTTCTGATAAACTGTGAATGTGTATATTGTTAAAAACATGTATTCTGCACTGACCTTTGATACGGAACTATGTAACCACCTGCCACTGCCAAAGGGCTGGTCCTGCGTCATGACATGCTAATGTGTTTACATTAGCTCTGAACAGAATCATAACCTGCAATGACTTGCACATATGTATTTATATCCTTCTAATGCTGGCAATAGATCAACACAGTCACCATTGTGTAAGGAGAAAATACTGATTTTCTGTATGCAAGTTCAGTAAAATCAGTACTGTGCACTTTCAGGTTTAACGTTTGCTGTTCATTTTAAGCGTGAATTGATGAATTTGTTAACTTTCACTCCAGGACTGAGTGGATTTCCAAAGTGAGCATTTTTCTGCAGGTGCAAATTTCAGTATTAAATACATCTGTAACAAGATGAAAATGTGTTATTTATCTTGTTCCTCATTTGGCCATATTGATATCAGGACATTTTTATTTTTGTGGGTGTGGTTTATAATAAAGATCTTAGTGTTTCTGTTGCTCTTTATTCTAATTTGTTTCATTTAATATAAAAAGAAGTCTTTTATGAGACTTTTACTTATTCAAAGCAGTAAGGTCACAAATGCTCAGGATTGAGAATGCCTGTAAAGTTGTGCTAAGAGAACAGAAAATCAGAGGAAGAACAAAACTGTCCTGAATGCAAAGCCTGTAGAGCCTGATTTGGAAGAGAGAGCTGACCAGCCTTTGAAAACATGGCTTGTTTTATGCATTTGTATCATTAAGATGTTACATGAACTGTGGGTTTGGTTTGTTGGGTTGCTTGGTGTTTTTTCAAGTGTACTGCTGCTCAGCTTTGTCACTGTTTTTGCTTTGGTATGTATAAGGTGAAAACAAAGGGGGTATGAAAGCTTAGAAATTTTAGCTCTGTGTTATGTCCTAGACCAAAGTCACATGATGCAATTAAATTATGAATATTTGCTAAATGTTTAGATTTAATTGCCTTTTGTTTATATATGGGGAATTTTTGTAAGGGTTTTTGATTGCATTTTTTTCAATGCAGGATTTTGCTTTTTCTTTAAAACAGCCACAAGTAACATGGTTGTATGTTGTTATTTGCTCATTTGTGATTTGGCATTTTACCATATAGTCCTTTTGGGGAAGCAGGTATGAACTGTGAACAGAGGTGGAAGACATCTTGTCCCCTGAAACCACTTACCCTGAAATATCCGAGCCAAAGCATTTACCTGTATGCAGACACCAACAAAGTGTTTGGGTGAATGACAGAAATCCCAAGGATGCATTCCCTGCCTTTATGGTGTTCTTTAGCTTGCTTTCATCAACAATAAGGACGATTTGCATATTGTCACTGCTTGATGTTTTAACTTTGGGTTTTTTATTAAACAAAAAAAACCAAACAAAAAACAAAACAAACAAACAAAAAAAAACCAGCCTGCCTTCACTTTGGGAGCATTTCAGACTCTTTCTTGCACTCTTACACCCAAACCGAGACTATGCATTCCAAGGCCACTGGCTATGTGAAACGAGGGGATTTCTATGCTATTGAGAAGTTGCTTATTTCTGCAGTTCATCCTGGGTTTCGATTGCACTAGATTTCTTCCTAGAATAACAATAATACTCAAATCTCATAGGAACAAATGCACCTGATATTAGCAGATATATTTTGCACAGGATAGATTATGGTGTAGTTCCTATGTTTGCCACCTGGATACTATTCCTGCTAGGGGTACCACTTGCAGTTTCTAGCTACACTTGCAAAGGAGTCATTTTGCCTGCAGTGTTGCCTATGTGCAGTCCCTAACAAAACAAACTGCACCTTCACGATTACTTTTTCTGCATGAACATGTATAGTGAGGCTTTTCTGATACCAGCTGTATTGACTGCTTTCAAATTAATGCTCACAAAACTTACGTGTAAACCAGTTGCTCAGAAATCCACACAGCTTATAAAAGACACAGCTATACTGTGAAAAAAACAGTGACTCTCTTTAAGAGTACAGTTATCAGTGTGAGGATTGTTGTGAGTGTGAGGCTTTCGTATTCGCTGAGTGAAGGTACAAACACAGTTTTTAAAAACAAAACCATTTGTCTCTAAAGCTTTCCTCAGTCATCCAGAATTCCAATTTTATCACTCTAGAACAGAATCCAAAAGCAAACATCTGCCAAAAAATAGTTATTAGATGAACATATGATTGAATGCCAAACAGCATAGAGAAATGTACTTGCCATGCATGGGCTTTCCAGTTTATAAGATTTATTTTGGGCTCCATAAGATGGATGCTAGGAAAGTCTGTGATCCTTTTAGAAAGACTATTTGAGGATGAAGTTTTCCTTTGCTCTTACTCAAAGACAGCCTAAACTAATCTTCAGTTGGCCTTTTTTCTACAATTGTGGGTTTAAGAAATGCAGGGAGGGTCATTCAGAGCATTCAAAAATTATTGCTGAGGAATTTCGTCATACTTTGTAACTACAACTTCTCACGTGTTCACTTGTGACATAATAGCAAGAATTTCTGGATATTTGCAGAATCAACTCAAGTGAGGCATAAACCTTTTCATGTTTTTTATATGAAGTCCTTAATCTTGCAGTGAAAATACACTCACTGGCAATATATGCACTAGTTTTTCTTTATTTGCAATTGCATATGCTTTTTTTCCCCAAAGTCTGTCTCTTTTTTTTCTATATATATTTTTCTGCCAAAACTTACCCTCTCAAATAATATTTGTAACATCCTGTTCCACAGTTGGCTAGCAAGCTAGTCAAGAATAAGACATAACTGTCAATAATATTTCTTACTTCTATTCCTATTTCCAGTTTATTCTAAGTTCAGCTTCAAAAAAATGAGGAATAATGTCCTTCATCTACCAGATGAGGAGGACAAGTGAAACACCCAGAGTCTTTCTTGATGTTTACCAACTGAAAATGACTTAGCTGATTAACAGCAAGTTTGGTGAGGCTACTACTGGGTGGTTATTGGGCACACCTCTTGTAATCTAGAGTTGCTTTTATCTTATTTTTAAATCAACATTCAAGTCCTAATGGATGAATTTCAAAGATTGCCTGATTTGTGTGGTATAGAGTGATGGCAAAGACTCAAAGTATTTGGTAACAGAAAGAGAACCTTTAAACCTTCCTGCCAGCCCCTAAAAATGGGGTTAGACAAGTCACTGTCTAATGTGACCCAAAAGTGTAGCTGAGGGGTAATTCAGAGCTACTGTCCTCTCTTTGGCTTCAGCTGATGAAACACTGACATTTGAAATTGTTCATTTCTTACTTCAAGTTCTCCTAATGTTGTTTAGGGGAACCAGTATCATAATGAATGAATAAAAACACTTAGCTTTTTTCCCCACTAAACTGATACAGCTAACATCACGTGTGTGTATATATATACACACACACATATGCATATATACATATATATGTGCACATATATGCATATAGGTATATGTGTGTGTATGTATATCTATATATATGCACACATATATATAAAAGAAGGGTCAGAAAAACTAGTACTAAATGAGAGGGAACTGGAGGCTCCTGGAGAAAACAAAAACTTCAGCACTACTATCTTCCTTTGTATTTTATTCTTGGAATCAGACAGTAGGTTCTGGGGGAAAAAAACCTTACTCTATTGTAAAAGGACAGAGAATGTACATCTCTGACCAAGTGTTTTGATAAGGTTATACAGGGAAATAGTCAAATGTCTTAAAGCTTCAGTGCCATTTTTTCTTCTGAGTACAAAAGGTGAAGGGTTCCTCTCCCAGCTTTTCCAATAGGAATAGCCTGGCCGCTTTTTCACTTGAGTGTTGATATGTATTTACAAGCCTCTCTGCAATATATTAAAAGAAGGAACATTCTCAGCCACACAGTCTCGAAAACAGGGAAGAAATGTTCAGTTGTGCAGCTAGCCAATACTTAGCTAAGAGACGAATTCTTTACTCTTACTGAACTTAGTAAGGGTAACCAGGGCTACTACATTGCTGTGGAGATTTGCTGTCTACAGAGAAGACATTGCTGCAATAGATCAAAATGGGCCTACATACGTACCAATTTTAGTGTGATTTTCTAGAGCATGGTAAAATTATCTGAATCTGCTACTGCTATAAAGCAGCCTTGCTAGGGATATTAAATCTGGGTTAAGGAGATACTGTTTTCTTAGCTTACATTTTACCACAGTTCTGTTTGTGAGAGCTTCCCTCTGTAAATAAAAACAAAGGTTCTGTTTGCAGGGCCCTCTGTCACTCAGCCTGACTTCTTTTCTCGTTCAACTTTATCAGCTACTATCCAAGAGCAGTAGACCGTAGTTACTAAAAAAGTCACCGTGTTTCTAAACTGGAATTACTATTCCTCAGTGCAATCTTGAACTCCCAGCTGCTTCCTCATCTCTCAGAATGGCACTTAGACCATTCTCATTTTTATTCTTTCTTTCTGCTTATGAAAAGACAGTGGTCAGGTGACCAAAGAAAAGCTTTGTAACTGACTTCCCATTGTGAAGGGCCACCTTTCTCACATGCTTTTGTTCAGCAAATTACAATAGTCTTTTTATGGAGACTCAAAGTAAAACCACACAGAACTCTCTCTGTGAGATGGGAAGCTCATGGTTTACCATGAATGAGGTCCAAGGAGGACTAAAAACAGTTTCAGAATCTACACAGCTAGCAGCCACAGCTGGGACTCTGTATGAAGGGATTTTAGGCAGGGCCTTACTGGAGGATTTTCAAGAATGCCACAGAGTAAATTTATAATTTTTGAGGGCAGAATTATTTTCAAAATCACTACTGAATCTATCCCACATGTACTGTAAATTCATAAAAGTTTAATTTTTAAACCACCATTCCCCCCAGCTGCAGCATCCCTTTGATAACTATAGTTCACTGACTACAAATTCAATCAACCCAAACTCAGAAAGCGTGTAAGTATACACTGGAATACTACATCATTGGATTAGCAAGCAGATAAACAAATTGCCATATGTAGATTCAGTGAAGTAGCTCTGGTTTATCTCTCTTTAGTGACTATTACTTCTTGTCCAAAAAAACATCCTAATGTTCACATTTCAAACACATACAAAATGATATTCCAAGGGATTGAAAGCCCAGGAGTTTGCCCAGTGAAACTGGCACATCATGCTGAGTTTGACATTGCTGCATTTCAGCTCCCCTAAAAATAAGCAGTGTAGTTCTAATTTGAGTTATTTGTGTAGAGCTGTTCTGTTCCCATTAGTGCACACAGTGGGACATGCACATTATCATTCATCACTGAGCATCCTCCTGAGTGAATGGAATGTTACAGGACCCAAGGGCACCAGGAATACGAGACTGCAGCAGAGGTCTGTGTGCCATAGACCCACATCATCATTCAACACTGCCATAAACAACATCTTAACAGTTTTTGTAACGTTTTTCTCATGATGTTGTGTTCGCATTATTCTCAAATTCTCCATTCAACTTTTATCTTCCTTCTATTTCTCCTCTGGGATTTTCTACTTTTATTTCTTATCCTAATTATGTCTGTCTTTATTCTTGTCCACTTTTTTGCCTTCAAGAATGCTGCTTAAATCCTGCTGCAGTCTGTGATGGCAACTGAGTGTAACTACCACCGAGTTCTTCGCAAGACTGGCTCCACTGGAGCCTTGTCCAGCACTTGACTGTCTAGAAGCTTATACAAAAAACATACTGTCCTTCAGTTTCATTTTGGTCTCAGGCTTGAGGCATATCACACTGTAAGTAAAGATGTCTCAACTGAGCTTTGAACTGCAGCAATAAATCTGCCGCATTATAGTTTGTATAATTCTTACAGTAAATTAGGCTTCTCCTTAAATATTAGCATTATACTGCACATCACTAACAGAGAGAAGTCATAATTAAGATTTTCACTTTAATATTTACTTGACAGAAGGTCTGAGTGATCACAAACTAAGTCACCTGAATTTTTCCACAAAGTGTCATTGATATTAAATTGTGGTGATCTTTTTCTTTCTTAGCCCCATCAGCTTCTTTGGGATTCCTGACAGATTTCTAGTGGCTTGAACAACACACGCATTATTACCCAGATAGAGGAACTTCACTGATATCCACCAGGAATTGCTGACTTTCCTTCAGTCACTGTCTACTCTGCCAATAGCATGTAACATTACACGTACACATTTGCACGTGCAAATACACACACCAACACGAGCATCTGCTGTGTTGGGTAATATGAGCCTGCACATCTTCAGAGCTCATGTCTCTGAAAAGGACCCTCAAAAAGTAGGTTAAGCCCATCCCTGTTTCTATATATAAAAGTGTTTGTTTAATTGGTGGACTGCACCAAGAATAAATAATGAGGTAACTCTGAAGATCATTCCCAGAACAGTCAGCTGGGATTGCCTCTGCAAGCCAGAGCTGTCCTTTGCCTTTGTTGTGCTGTTTGGTGGCTTTGGGTTGGGTTTTTTAATGGTTTCACTGTCTGAAGGTGAACAGCTTTTATCCAACTGCAACTAGAGGATCAGTACAGTATTTCACATATGAAGCATCCTGCATGTTAAATGAGATTCTGGAGTGTTTGTTTACTGATTGTAAAAATTCTCCAAAGTTCAAATCCTAAAATTGGATCTCAGATTCTAACCACATTGGAGATGAGGTTCCTTCCATGCAAAACAAGGAAAAAAAGCTTGTCAGTACTGTCAGTCAGTCAGGGGATACTGCCACTGGATGTTTTTTCAAGGTGTCCTATTTACCTTAAGTAACAACAGTTTAAACAAGGAACTTAAGTACAAATTCTATCTCAGAAGAAAAGGTCTTAAAAGACTCAAAGAGATGCAGTAATTCATTTTTCAACTATTTTTTAATTCCTTAGCTGAAACAGGTTATAAAGGTTTGAATAATAAAAAAATCTCTCCCATTTTGCTCCTGTTATATTTTGCTTTATTTCTTCCGATGTAGCAGAAGTACGCATGGCTCCTCTACATCTTGGCCTGTGCTCTAGCAAATAGGTAAGGTGAAAAGTAGCATGCAAAGTCCAGAGTTAAGTAAAATTACTGCGGGTAATGGGGTAGGCTTGCTCACAGGCTTGCTGGTGATTTCTTATATTAATACAGGAATTGTCTTTTTAATGACTATGGACATCATTAGAAGTCATGTAACTTGACTTCAGTTGTGGCAGAAAGAATACAACCTCTAGTCAAATACCAAACAGACCATATGAGGAAAGTACTGTGCCTGCTTGATAAATTATGAAATTAAGAGCCTAATTCTGCCATGCACTTACTTTATCTCACAGAGAGACAGAAAAACCAAAGGGATATGCCCAAGGTGACACAGCAGGTCTATGATGAAGTGTGAAACTGAAACTAGCCACTGACTCATAGATCCATTTATACAGTGAAAGTTTTATCTTTCGCATCCCTCCATATGTTGTTGCTCTTCTGAGATGCTGATATTACCAGTTTAAGGTAAAAGTCCTAATTTCAGTTAGTGTCTATTGACACTCTGAGTAGCACACAGTGAAGTTTCCCTTGATTCCTAGGCCTGACGCATCAATTCTCCCAGGCTCAGTGACATGCTCTGCCATCTCCACTACAGCTTTGGGACCTAGCATTACACCTGCAATGATGCTGACTCACCAATGAAACCTTTCTAGAAGCCAGCTTCATCTTACCATCTGGGTTGCCTCTAACTACCCTGTAGAGAGGAAAACTGGGAACTGAGTGGCAGCATGGAGTTAAGAACCAAGAAGTTACTGCTTTGGTGACAGACATTTTCAGTTCCAGCCCATGTTCAAAGAGTAGGTTTCAAGTAGTCCAGATCACTCAGTTCAGGCTGGCAGGCAGGCCCCAGCTCAGACCTAGAAAATCTGGATTTCTAAGCAACCATAATTAGCTTGACCCTTATTGTTAAGGTTATGCTGCTTATACCAGGAGATTCCAAAACAGGATCAGGGCCAAATCACTTATGATCTGTTTCTATTTATCTAAAAGGTTCGTGTAGACTTAATTTGCTAGCGTGTGTTAAGAAATAATGACTAAGTAGAAAGGATTATGAACACATGTTTGGCCTAGAGAGGAAGAGAGAATGCAGCCATCACTTCAATTTCGAAATGTCTTATTTCATCATAAGCTTAACTTTCAAAGCTGACATGGGGATTTTGGTACATAAGGCCTCATTCTCAACTAATTGCATCTTAACATCAATTTGAAGCTCAAATTAGCAGCCATGTGATGTTTCTTTTTTTTTTTCAAATGTGTGGAGGTGCCAAATGGAGGATCTAGACTTCCTATAAGCACTGTATAAAATTGACTGTTATACAAATGAGACCTCTGTAATCAACTTCAGCCAAGGAAGATGAGGAACTGGGGGAAAGAAATGGTTATGCAACCCAGGAAAGAGGAGGAGAAAGGGGAGACTCTTTTCAGAGGGGAAACCTGTGTCCTATCCCCTCTTCTTACATTAACACTGCCTGTATCTCTTTGCATTTGAGAACATGTAAAAACCTATGTTTACTGCACTAGCTATCTACCATTTAATTTCTGGCAGCTCTTATAAAGTATCTTTTTAGGAGTCAAAAGTCTTTCTTCAAATGCAAGCAAATACTGCATGCAACAGACTACTTCATACCAACTGAAAAAAAAAAAAAAAAAAAGACAAGAAAATAAATTCAATTGCCAGTAAAAAAGTAAATAAAATAAACACTGAATTAGATATTCAATTATTTACAAATCAGCAGTTAGATTCTATCTCTATTTCATTTTATGAGAGTGCATTATAAGAGTAACTGACCTAAGAATTAGTATTTCCTAGGCCTTTTTAATTGCTTGTAAAGGTTAAACTTCTGTAACTGTGTTTATAAACTGTGCTCTGCCTTTCACAGAATCATAGAATAGTTAGGGTTGCAAAGGACCTTAAGATCATCTTGTTCCAACCCCCCTGCCATGGGCAGAAACACCTCACACTCAACCATGCCACCCAAGGCTATGTCCAACCTGGCCTTGAACACCGCCAGGGATGGAGCATTCACAACTTCCCTGGGCA
>JAOEHY010033752.1:25039-35418 GCA_025447955.1 Psilopsiagon aurifrons
TATGAGGTCTCCACACAGCCTTCTCTTCTCCAGGCTGAACAGACCCAACTTTCTCATCCTATCTTCATAGGGGAGGTGCTCCAGCCCCCTCATCATCCTCGTGGCTCTCCTCTGGACTTGTTCCAACAGCTCCACTTCCTTTTTATATTTAGGACACTGAACTGTACACAGTACTCGAAGTGAGGTCTCAGAAGCTATCTGTTATCTGTTCAAGCTATCTGTTAACATGGGGAGAGCATAAAGTTCTTGCTAACACTGAAGGATTTCCCAAAGATACCAAAATTTAAGTCATTTATACTGAAATAGTATTCAAATATCTAAATAGTTTGCAAACAAAGTATATGCTGGGACTCACTGCACCCATCAGTTGTATCAAGTAATATCACTCTGCAACATCCTCATATATCAGACTACTTGCTCATCAAGACTATCCCATTTTTTATAATAGGAAATCATCCTTAGTTCCAATTACTCCTACACCAAAGGGGTCCAGAATTCTTAACATCGGCATGCACAATTCCGAAAAGGGAACTTGGGCTTTTTTAAATCACTGGAATCAATATTTGATCATGATTAGCTCACAACACTGTACAATACTTGCCTGTATCTTCACACCACAGGCAGTTCAGAAAGTGTGTAGGTATGAACTGGTGGAGCCTGGGAATATATCATCTGCCTTCCCTGTGCATCCACTTCTCTGTCCAGTGTTGGAGACACAGTATCAGGCAAGTCAGATCTCTGGTCCTTTGCAGCAGGGTATTCATATGTACATTGATTATAAAGTCATCATCAACTTCCATAACTCTACTTTTCTTCCTGAATCTCATAAAATGGAATCATGTAGCAGATACTGAGTAACCTGGTCTAGTGGAAGGTGTCCGTGCCCTTGGCAGGGGGTTGGAACTGTATGAGCTTTAAGGTCCCTTCCAACTCAAACGAGTTTGGGATTCTATGATACATGCAGATTCAGATATGATACAGATTGCATTTCTTCCTAACTGTACTTTTTGGTAACTCTGTGAAGCAGACACTCACTGTCTCTGCTATGTGGGGTTATGATGTGACTTAACGCAATAAAACAATATATATATGTGCTTTACAGTGCATTCCTTCAGAAATTTCTGACATTCCTTACTTTCATCAGTGCCTATTTACATATCCGTAAACACTCTTCTACTATCTTTATTAAAAGGATTACCCTTTCTGCTCATTTACATGGATTTATATGCCACTGAGGCATAGAACCAGGGCAATAGATAGCAGCTCCTAGGCTTTGAAAGCTCAAGTCTTTAAACATACTTTTATCAAGTAAGAATATATGGCCATGGTCTTCATCAAAAAAATTTCCTACAATCTGCTGCTCTACTCCTAATCAGTATCTTGGCTAATTCATGCTGAAGCTTTCTTAGCTCCTCAGGCAGAGCAAACCAGTACCCCTACTAGAAGGAGCTTTGCTTTATAGCCGAGAAGAAACAAAGCAAATTTTTCTAAATAACTCCCATGCTACACTGCATCATATGTGAGTTCTAAAAGTTGACATTCAGCCAGTGAAGAGTACAAACACCCTATCGAAGACTTCTGGCCATTTTTAAGGCAAGATTTCATCTGGTGGCAGCAACATAAATCTAACAGTACTCACCAGTTCATAATACAGTACTTATGCATCCACCCTGTGCATGCTGAATGATGGCAGTGGCAGGTGAATCAAATAGGAACTTTACAGCTTCCCAAATGCTATAATCTGAGAATATTTCATTAGCAATACTTATAAAACATTCCTAAATCAAACCAAGGAACAAAAGCATCCCTAAACTCTTTGCAGAGACTAAAAAAAAGAAAAAAGGGGGGGGGGGAACTCGCACAAACATATGAAGCGAAACTGCTGGTGAACTAGGGGTGAGAAGAAGCTGCAGAGGAGGAGTTAACAGGAAGCATGGGTGGTGAATAGTGCTGTTGAGACAAAAGTGAATGCTTAATACAACAACCCTTTACAGAAACTGCAGCCTGTAATGTCCTGCCATCCTTCCTAGGACACTTTTTTGTCTGCCCTATACCATACAGATCATACACATTATGTAGAGCAGAGTGATACAGAGGACTGAAGAAGTCTGAGCTAGGGCTGTGCAGCTGAATCACAGCTGCATCAGCACGCTTATGATAATAAAACTGGGTTACACGACTAAGCCAGTCACACAGTCCCCAAAACAGGGACATGAAAAGGATGGTGCTTAAAAGGTAGGATGAACATGAATAATTAATTTTCAACGAGTGCAAAATGATGTGATCACCTTCAGATTTCCCCCATCTGTTGCTAAGCAGCATTCTTTAGTCACAAGCTTTGACTTAGAAAATGAACAGCAGCCTCCGCACATTTTGCTATTTTTACATTTAAAATTGTTCTTTTGCCAAGCTTTCATTATAAGTATACTTCAAAATGCTCGAAAACAAAACCAGATGAGCACAGAGATACCTGCATCCCTTGGGAAAAGGCCACAGTTACTATCTGGGACAACAGCTCACAGACTCTCCAGTCTCCAGAAATGAATTAAGAGAGCCTCCATCATCTCCTATGTACCAAAGCAAGTGCTCATATTCCTCTCAGGCCTGAGCTTTACATGAGAAATTGAACTTGCATCATGGAAAAAGCAAGAGTACCTACCATACATATGGCTTTGTATATTCATCAGTTTCAACCTGCAAAAACAAAATCCCAGAACTTTTCCCTTGGTGGTAGTAAATTAATTGTATTAATTCTTTCAATCTGTACTAAGGATGTTGTTCAATGACCAGGCCCTGTTCAGTGCTCTGGGCATTCTGACAAATTTAAAATTAAATCAACTACCTGTCTCTGAGAAATTCTCTCTCATTTAATTAGAAGTAAAGAGCTGGTTGCCAATGTTCCAAAACTAGTATCAAACATTCCCACTGTAAGCACCCTCTTCTCAAAGGCTTTGATGCACTACCAGGGAGTTCAGAAATCCTTGTACTTGAAGACCAAGAGAAGCAATTGACAAAGAGTTCAGGACCTTTCACGAACTGTGGGCTACTAATAACCCACGCTTAGCTCCCATGTGTCTGCAGTTTAAACACACTACACTGGTAAACAAAATGAGTAACCATTCTAAAGTGTGAACTGACCATCAGCTCTTTTTTGATATTCATGACATGACCAGAGATTCTGGAGTCCTCTGCCAAACTACAGAATGTATCTTCAGCTCTATAGAAAAACATTTCCCAAAAGGGTATCCTGAAAGCTTCCCAAGTCTCCCTGTCTAACTGCAGCAGCCTTTAGAGAGCTAACAATTGCTTCTCATGCAGCCACTGGCCCAAATCCACACACATTAGTCTACACCTTTTTGTGTCCTTCCAGATGCCTCAGCCCTCAGAGAAGCGACAACTCTGCCTGGCCCCATCACCTTGCTATACCCCATCCTCTGAGCAGCTGCATTGTTCTGGTCATCACTGTTTTGAAAAGGAATAGCTTTAACAACCTGGACAATTATATTCACCTTCTGAGGGGGAATACCTGCAGACCTACACCTTACACCTACACAGGGCTATGTCCCAAGACAAATTTTTTGCAGTAGCAAGAATCAAGTGCCTTTTTCTCCCTGTTTTTTGTATACCTGGAGGAAAGAGAAACAGTCTTTTTTTTTTTTTTTTAAATCTTTGTTCACTTTTCTTTTTCCCCATCAACTGCTGAGTACAAGGACAGCAAGCAGGCAACATATCCTGCAGCCGACAGGTAGGTAGACTCTTGTTGCCAACTCAATCTTATTCCCATGAGCCTCCAAATTGTGCAAAAATTCAGTACCATGTCTGAGACATGAAAGAACAGCAGTCTCTGGCACACTTCCTCTTGCTTAAAGGAACAGGAAGATGAGGAGAACAGAGGCATGAGGAGGCAGCAAGGATAGAATACACACATTAAAAGGCGGGGCTACATATACACAAGAGGAAGAACAAGGAAAAAAGTCTAATGCAGGCAAAATGGGCTGATACAGCGGGATGCAGGTACCTCATTGGAAGAAACAGCCAAAAAAAAAGGGAAGCTACTAGGAGGATTAAAGGAAAGAATGGGCATAACTGGATACACCCAGACTACGTGTACAGCTGGCAGACTGCAATGAACCATTTTTCTCGAGCCATACTCCTGGTTTCTGTTTTTTTAGGACATAACAAGTAACATTTATAGAGCAAATAAAAAAGTTCAAAAAACACAGCTTTCTGGCTGGTTTGTTTGCTCTTTAATCTAGATAAAGTAAAAACATAGGTTCTAGGTTTTAAATTTGAGCATCATTAAACAGTCAACCACCAAACATAATGAAAACACAGAATTTAAACATCATTAATAAATGCCTATTTCTTGTGCCAGACTATTTATGGTTTAGTGCAAGACTGAATTTATAATTAATGTAAGTGTTGTTTGTTAGTGGTACAATCTAATGTAGCTAAAGCCAATACTAATGAGTTTTAATTGTCTTGAGAGATGTAACCCTAAGTGTAACACTATTTTCTGTTATGAGAAGCCACTGCTGACCTCCAGTGAGCTTCATTCAATAAGGTCAGCATGACTACAGTTGGCAATGGAGACTAAAGCTGTTTGCAGGATCACTGCTTCCAGACACTGAGTCCCCCAGTGTATCGTGTGTAATCACTAGGCTAAAATCACTGAAAGTTTCTCTAGAGAATACAAAAAAATTGTGGTAGAGATAAGGTCAGCCTACTGTTTCTGCAACATGGCTGTCTCAAATTAATAATGGTTTAGAAACTTATTTAACCTACTCCTTTGACCAGTTATTCGGTGGGAGGGTTTTGTATTTTTTGTTTTGTTTTGTTCTTAGCTATGATGCTGATAAATGCTGTCTTCTTCCATTTCCTTGGCATACACAAATAAGAACTGGTAGCGTGGTTTACACTAAAAGTCCATCTAGACCAGCATCCTCCCTCTAAGAGTAACCATCCAAGGACACTTCACATAAACATTCCCATCCTCTGTTTCTTAATGAACTGACGGAGTTGTTGGTCTGTGAGAGAACCACCCCTTTTTAACTATGCTGTCACTCTGTAAGAGCCTTTGTAACATGACTGTTAAAAGCTTATTCAGATCCAAACAACACTGTAACAACAAATCAGCTTATTCGCTTCCCCCTCAGTTATTTGAAACAACTCAGAAAGACCTTTGGAGAAATCTCTTGGGAGAATGGAGTCGTTTTTACCTTGCACAGCATGTTTTGTCCATCTCCATCTTATTTTGATCTCAGGCCTTTAAGGAATGTATTGGAATATAATAATTACTATGACACTAACAGAAGCCACAGCACTCATCCTAGTTTCAAAATAGCTTGCTCAATTGTAAGCTACCTGTACTACTGTTCTGCAACCCTGCAAGGCACATGGCAAAACTGTGAAATTCACTCCATGACTTCTACCAAGAAATTGAGTATCTTCCATCAAATACATAGCTGACACTTGGCTTTGGAGCTGAAGCTAATAATTGCATTTATTTTTCTGCAGGTAATCCAGAACTTTGAGGCTATAACCTGATTATACTGATGAAAGAGCACAGATGATAGATACTTGCAAAAGTTAACATATCCCCTGCTTAAGGTCCTACTCAAAGAAATACGGATTTACCTCTTTTGAAAGTAAAAATAATATTAGTAGAAAGTTACTAGAAAGTTTCCTCTATATCTTCCTTTTCCCTCTAGCTTGGGCATGATCAAAATTTTCTAAGAAGCAATTTCTGCAGTCATATCCTGTATTTGAACTTCTCTTGAGCTTCAGTGTTAATTGTTCCTTTGTTGACTATGGATACTCCATAGGTATGCTGGGAAAATTAGAACTACACTCTGACAAAAATACCTGGAGTGATGAGTAAGTATTATAAAATGCTTTTTTCAGCATTTGAATTCTAGCAATGTGTAATTGAACCTCTTAAAGGTTAATCATTCAGTAACATTCATGTTGAGCAAAAAAACTCATACCCTATGTACTAACTGCAACCTGAACAGGAAAAAACCCGAAGTTGTTCACTGGTGCTCCAGGTTAAAGACAGATCTACAGAAATCCTCTGAAATGCTTCATTTGTAATCTTGTGCAGAAATTGACTTTATGTAAACAAATATATTACCTTCAGTACTTCCATGAAGGTGTATTTCCAACATGTTATAAAGCAGCATTAAGTTTTAAAACTTAATTATTTATTATTACTGCTTTAAGACATTCTTCTGCCTATAAATAACAAAAACTACATGAAAAATCTTATGTTTAATACAATTCATTTACATGGCATTTCTGTTTGTAGAGATGTGTAGTTGTACAACACTTCATCTGAGTAGGTGCTAAGCTTATCTCTGAAACAGCATAAATTTGGCTGTTTTAAACTAAGTGCTTCAGTTATTTGTGTTGGCAGATCCAGGCTTCAAGTGCTTTCTTGAGAATGATGTTCTAAATGAACATCACAATGCCTGAAGACGAGGGCCATGAAAAAATACTACTTGAAAATGTGCGCTAACATTTTTTTTAAATTCTTCACTAGAGTTAACACAGAATGTGGGTTTACTGAGTGGTGTATATGAATTTTCTACCCAGAAGGTTAGTGTGATTCTTGTATACAGTTACTAAATATTTATACATCAGAAAGAGAAAAAAAGACTACAATACAGGCACTGTAAGACAATCTTTCTCTAAAAAACAGTAGCAAGTTAATAGTCAATAATAAGACAGTGAATTAGATGCACTGATTATTGCATTACCAGCAGTGACATTCCATATTCATCTGATGCTATATATACAGGCAGCAGTGACAGCAAGATATTCTTAACAGTTCTGTGTAAGAGTGTCTTATCCTTATCAACCCATATATAGACTTGTTGGTCTACAAGACACAAAATCAATCCTCTCTTTCCTGCTATGTTTGAGAGAAGAACTGATGCAAAGCTTCTTGAAAAACAAATCAAATGACTGAAGTGTCACATGCAAGACTTTTACAGGTACACCTGAGACAAGTACACTGATGATTATACCCCTGCTGCTCCAGGATTATACTCCTACTCCACCTGTATTTGATATGACTTTAATACATAAATACACGAAACTGTACGGGTGAATTTGATAATTCTTGTGCTAATTTAATTACAGAATATTTTATTTTGTTTTAAATAATGAATTGTCTATATTAGCAAATCTGAAACCAGTGTTTAAATTTCTAGAACCATCAAATTCTTTATACAAAACCTGTACTAGAACTGAAAAGCATTTGTAGTTTCTGAATAACTTCTAAAATAAAATTTGGCGTCATTTCATTAAATAAACAATCCCTCCCTAGAATACACAGCTTACAATTTCATAATGAAATATATATTTGTTATAAATCACAAGTATTTTTAGTTGTGGATTCATTTCAACATTAAAATATTGATATTGTGTCATTGTGTTTTGCTTACTTCTACTGCAAGAAAGGGAATATAGAGTTCACTGTTATTCTTGGAGGCAAATGCCGAGTGCTCTAGCTGAGCTTTTCAGTACTAAGGAGGAAGTGTTGTACATGTTCATGCCCGAGACAGGAAAGGTGGTGCTCAAAAGACAAGAGCTATTGTGTGGAGCTGGACAACTTCCGTAGAGTGATTTTATGGGAGAAACTGTTTTCAAGTAGTTACTTGCTGCTTTAAACGCGTCTTCCTTTCCACTGGCTGGTATCACCATGTTGTTTTAGAAAGCACAAATACCTTCAAGACATGACTCTCAACTGTGTTTAATGTCAAACTTTTCACACACCTTTGCCACTGATACTGTAGAATACTAGAAGCCTGGAAAAAACGTATTTCTTATCATGGAATACTTAAGGTATTCCATAAGATGAACCACATCTATACCCTTTTATATCAATTAATTGGCAGTTCCTTAATGTGTGCAGCAGTAGAAATCACCAGAATTACCTAGACTTCACTGACATTGAAGAGACTTTACACCTCTTGTGTAATGCTCGTTTCCCCATATTCTCTACACACTGTAAAGAGGTAATCTGCATTTCTGCAATAACTATGTAACTTCAATTCTTATAAAGAAGACAGAAATATGATCTGCATGTTACTATCACCGGAAATCACAGCAAATCTTTTTGTTTCTGGATTTAAATGTGCTGGCTAACTTAAAAGGAAAAAAATAAGGTGAAAAAGCAAACTGAACTTTGTCAACATAATCTCTCTGTAGCAAAGGGATGTCTTGCGTTCTCAGGAAAACAGAAAGAATTCTTTTTGAACAGAAACCATTCCAAAAGATTAATACAGCAAATATTCCTTTTATTCAGTATATTTGAAGGAGAAAAAAGTAATAACAATTTCTTTGGCATAATTATCTGACATCTTCAGTACCATTCACACCAAAAACTCTTTGCTAGAATTTACATTATAAATCGGTTCTCCTGCAGTTCCTGTCAGTTTTGTGTGCACTACTGAATTTGTAGGTGAGGACTTTTTTCTTGTTTAATTATTAGTTTTCCTAGAACTCTCTAGACCAAACTTTTACTCACAAAACATTTTAAAATTGGAAAACTTCATAGGAGAGGGCATCATCAACTATTTAGTGGTTTTGAAGGAGAATATACGTGGACATTGGGATGACTTGATGAAGCCTGCTTGATTTGTCCCTAGGGAATAAATGCAAAAAACAGACATGTACCTATGATCAGCTGAATCCCTGGTTTGTGTGAAACACAAATATTGCTGAATAAGTCTGTACACATCTTTAATCAATCTCTACAGACTTCTGACCACATTAAAAACATCTGCCCATGCAAAAAGGCCTTGAAATAAAGGTATTCCAATACTTGTTCTACTGCTCAGTTCTTGTTAACTGAATCAGTCTCACCTACTTCTCTGATATGTGCATCTCTTCCTGCTGGGTAACAGCAATAAAGGTTTGGTGTAGTAATTTGTCCGGAACTTAAGAGTTCAGCCTGATACAATCATGCTTGGACACAGTAAACATTCATTGAATTTGTATGGTTACCATTTCTCTGTCTTAGCTTTGGATGTTTCAGGACTGCCTCCATAGCATAAAGGCAAAGCAGGACGAAAATCTTAACCTCTGAGCCATTATACAGCATTGTTCCATTTTCTTGGAAATCTGAAATCTCAGGTATACATTGGTTTTATCCAATTTAACCTTAACTCTTTTGTAATCCTAATTTGATTACTCATGAAGCTATACATGAAGTCAAGCACTTATTTGTAGGTGCTCACATTTCTGGCTTTTACAGCGGACTCGCATCTGAACTGTTTCGTTTGAAGGGCGACAGAAGAAAATCCCGAATAAATTACAGGTTTTCATGGTATCTTTACAGTTCATTGCTAAATTTCTGCATCATTGCTGGGTTTAGTTTTTTTTCTCAAATGAGGTAAAATCTGATTACCTAACTGTAATTTAGAGGAATGTAAGAAATATGCACCCCATTTTAAAATGCAAAACAAGTAATAACCCTTCTAATTAATCTCAATAATTTGAACAAGTAATTCTGTGTTATTAGTTTACAATGAAACCTATGGAAATGTCACTAACCATCTTAAAACTGTAAGAAATTAAAACCTGACTTTTCTTAATGCATGTATGTGTTTGTAATAATGGGCCTGATGCAGTATACATACAGCATACAACTAGGTCAGTAATCAGTCCATTTGCTAGTACAATATTCAGCCCTGTGAGTTCCACGTTGCACAATACGTGCAAGAAATTACTGCGTGTGTGTGATAGTATTCTGCTTGCAGAATACATGCATATTTTTTCTATTGCACATTCTCAGGCGCTCATCATCAGGCTTCCAAAACCTCTTCTAAGGCATGGGGGCGTTTCCTCCTGGTTGTTTTGATGTTTGATCAAGTTCAGTCACCTCAAACGTTTATAGCTAAGCCTGAAGGGAAAACATACGAGTTACGAGTCCCACCTTGCTTAGGTGTGTTTGCACGGCAGAGGTTTGAAGCCATACCCCGAGTTTTGCCTCGAATTTCCAACTCGTGCGACGGCAGCACCTGAAGGAAAGCTCCGTGGCAGCCGTCCCTGCCTCCCCTCAGAAATTCCGCCTAGCGCCGGGCTGGGCCAGGCCGAGCCGCAGGGTTAGCCCGGCACAGCCACCGGCCAGGTGCGCTCAGAGAAGGTACCTGACAGCGGGCGTGGGTCACCCCCCGGGCCGAGACGGGCACAAAGAGGGACGGCGGTAGAGCAGGACGGGGAGGGTCACCACAGCCCTGGGTAGAGCCCCCCCAGCCCCAGGGAACAATAAAGCGCACCCACCGCGCACACACACCACCCCCCCCGCCGGCTACGAGGGCGCGAATACCCGGATGCATCCGCCCCGCCCGAGCCTCCCACACGTGTGAGGT
>JAOEHY010033754.1:0-24068 GCA_025447955.1 Psilopsiagon aurifrons
ACAGTTCCATGTCCTTTTTATGTTGAGGACTCCAGAACTGCACACAGTACTCCAAGTGAGGTCTCACGAGAGCAGAGTAGAGGGTCAGGATCACCTCCCTATGCCTGCTGGTCACGCTTCTTTTGATGCAGCCCAGGATATGGTTGGCTTTCTGGGCTGCAAGCACACAGCCGGCTCATGCTCATTTTTCCATCGACCAACACCCCCAAGTCCTTCTCTACAGAGCTGCTCTGAATCTCTTCTCTGCCCAACCTGGAGCTGTGCCCTTTTTGGCACCCAATGTGGGGTTTGAAGGCTTTGAGGTAATAACAGATTGATCAGAGTGTATTATAAGGGATTTATATTTCCTCTGTTAACAGTTGCAGGCCATAATATCGATTCATGTGTTCTCAATGTTATTTTACTTGACCTTTTTTGTTTTTTTCTGTACCTGTTAAAGACTGGTTTTGGCTTTTGCAGTTTGCTGTGGTCTGTAGTGATTAGTGGTGTTTTGCCTGTGAGATTTGTTACTAAAGCCATGACCTTGAGCTTAATCTGGTATTTGGGCTCTGTTCTGAAGCCCACATCTGTACATCTTATAGAGACAATTAACAATTGTACTTCTTCCTCTGAGGATTTTTTTTTGTCAAGGAATAACAAAATGGCACCTTCACTGCCTTCTGCCATGATGTTTTCTCTCTCGTTGCAACAACTTCTCAATATCTTGAACATGCTCATGTGTTTGAAGTAGCCAGTGCACTGGTGACAGTATTGCAGCAATCAAGACTTCCTGGTTCCCATCCGTGTGTTGATCCATCAACTGGAGAGTCAAGGACTGATTGGTAAGGCTCATTCACCTTTGACAGTCCCATTTGGCCAGTGTAAAAATCCAATGAAGCCTGGAGGCTAACAGTGGTCTATCGAGGCTTGCACAAAGTCAACCACCCCTGAGTGCTGCCTTACCAGGTGTGCTGGAACTCCAATATGAACTGGAGTCAAAGGCAGACACACAGTAGAGGAATTTTTTGAGACTGGGAGAAGAATAAACCAGATGCTTTTGAAAGCTGTTTTTACTGTCAGCCAAAGTAAGGCCAAAGAGTCTGCACAGGAAATTCAGTTTTTAGGAATAAGATGATATTACTGTTTAGAACTGAAATTACACTATATGTTATTTTCCTTTTTACTATGTGTTATTATTGTTATTGTTATACTGTTCTTATCTCAACCCATTCCAACTCTATTCCCCCCATCCCGCTGAGGGAGTGAGTGTCTGTGTGGTGCTTATTTGCCAATTTGACTGCAACAAAGATCCAAAACTCGAGAAGATCATGTTTTGTTCCTAACTTGCTGCAGGTGCTGGCGACACTGTGGATCCCTCACTTATGCCCAGTTTTGACTGATGTCTTAACTGTTGAAAGCAATTGGGTGCAGCAGCAAATGTCAGCAAAAGAAAGGTGCCTACAGTGTGCTGTTGGAAAACAAGGTACAATAGGTGCAGTGGGATTTCTCTGTCACAGCCCTTCAGGAATTTTAGTGTTCTTTCTTCTTGCCGTCTATACCTGATTAGTTTAGCAGTCTCTCATTTCTGCATCTTCCTATCCTTTCCCCCTTTGCTGCTGCTGCCTGCACACCTTGCTACTTGAGCACTTCTGTGTCCAGAAATTGACCATGTCAGATGCCATCTTTATTCCCAAGGACTGGGGAAGGACCTGAAGCTTGGGAGATGTGTGACCAGAGCTGTAATAGTGCAAATAAACTTGTAAAATGGTTCAAGAGGGCGAAGCCAAACAGATGGCTAGCAGGTAGCTTGTGCTTTAGACTAGTTTATTTTGCGCAAGTCAGATATTGCCTGTGCTGTATCTGAAGTCTGAAGCTGATCTGTCTGGCAAACCTACTGATGTCTACGTTGTCAAAATACATGAGACAACATTTCATTTCTCCAAATTGCCATTAATTTCATTGCCTTATTTTCTTTCTTTTCCTCCTACACCAGAATGACACTTTTGAAGTGTACTTTTAAGAGCATAATTTGATCAAATGATCCAAGGGAACTCCCTATAGACATCCATGATTTAATGCTAGATCTGTTCTAAAGGTTGGCTTGTCTGACAATGGCAATTGGTTTAACTGCAGTTGATTTGTAGACAATAAATATAGTGTGTTTTTTCCTGGCCAGGACTGTAATTTGTTTACACAACTTAATCAGGAATGTATCGAATAAAGGCAGGACCTGGCCATATGTCACGGTGAGCGTTCTGAGCATCCCAGCCTCATGTAGAGTAGAAGGTGCTTGGCACCTTGCTGAAGTCAGCCATTGTGCATATACTCATGTGAGATGCTTGCATGTGAGTTTCAGATGACCTCAAGGAGACTGCAGGAATTCACTTGGTGATTGATTTATGGTTCAGTACTCAGTACACAGATACCCTGTGCTCTGAAAACAAGTAAGGTCAGTAGCTGAGTCTGAATTTCTTTGTCTTCCCTTTCCCTTCTCCATTTGGTATTTCACTTTCCAGCTCACAGCACATGCACTGAAAGCCAAAGATAGGCCTCTTTTCCTAGGTTAGTATTTTCATCCTAGTCCTGACTCACATCTGTGCAGGCTTTGGGCTTGTCTGCTCTGTAACCATCTATCACTCTTTTCAAAGGGAAGAAGGGAACTCTTGGTATGGGTGCGAAACTTAGAAGAGGTCTGTACCAAATAAGAGCAAGAACACAGCTGCACAAGACTCAGCATACTTCTCGCAGGCAAAATGCAGTGAAGGAAAAGATGGCACTTTAACCTAAATGAGAGATCATTATACAATACTCTTTCCATTCAGCCCATTCTAGGAGGAAGATATACATGCACAGCAGCACTTGGGACATGAAGAGCTACTTTGAAAGTAGATGTGGTTCCTGGTGTTTGAGATAAGGATGGATAGTGGAGAGTGAGAAAATTGGCTCTCCCTGCAGAGGTGCTCTTCAGCCACAGCAACGTCTGTGAAGTTGTGCTTTTCTGTACTTAACGAGAAAGCAGCCTGGTCTGGCTGAGAGCAAACTCTGTGGGAAGAGTTTCAGACTGATATTCATTGCCTGAGGAGGAAGTTTCTGGGGGCCCAGCAGAGCCCGTTAGTAGCATGAACAGCTTGAGCTATAGCAAGGAGACCCAAGCAGAAGTACGCGAACATGTCCATATTCCCTTCTACTATGGTGAAAGCAGGAAGGCACGCAAGAGAGGCCTGAAAATCATTAGGCAAAAGGCTATTCTGTGGTCTGCATGCTTACAGGCACAGGTATGCACACAGAGTCATAAATGGGAGCTCGTGCAGGGCTCATGCTGAACCGGGATAGAGAACTGGGCTGTGAAAGAAAGCTTTTCTCTTTCAAACAGATTGATGTAAATGATATTTGAGGGTGTAACGCAGGCAGTCGTGTTCTTTACAGTCAGTCTCACATTGTCAGAGGGTTTTGCTCACTGCACTGCCCTGTGAAGTACAACAGTAAAAGCCTGAGACTGGAGGGAAAGAAAGTTGTAAGCCAGTGGTAGCACTAGATTAAAACAGCAGCACGCAAACACGCTGACCTCTTCCTGAGCAGTAACCTTGAGTGAGAGCTGGATTGATTGATTTTATTCTTCTTGTCCGTGAGAAAATAGAGCACAGCAGCACAGACTGCAACTGGCCAACAGTGGTTGTGAGCTTCAGTGATCTTTATGGTGTTTATTTCAGCTTCAAGGTCCTTAAAGATATTGGTGATGTTAAGATGTAGTATTATACTCAGTCTTCTTATTGGCAAAAGGGTATTGACAGAAGGCGCACGTTGTACCTTTTGTGATCTGTGAATTTATTGTTAGTCCGGTTAATGTTTCAAACAGCCTAATAGTCAAAATTACAGACCCTACACTATTGGGACAAACCTTGTTGCTTTTTCCTAATAATGGCAAAATGAATACAGGAAGGCCTCGTTAAAAATAGAGTTAAAATTGCTACACAGAAATTTCCCTGTTCTCTAGCGTTGTGCTTACTCTTTCAGTCTTTTGGGTCTTTGATTGACACTTTGGTATTTCTCAAAAGGACTGGGGGAGTATTATGAAGAGTCATCACCATGAGGAGTGCAATACTCATGGGAGAGGGATGTCTTTCTCCTCAGTCTGGTGTCTGCTTGGATTTGGTTTTATATCTTAACGCTATCAGTTTACTGTGATTAAATGACTGATTTGTGTCATCTGTGTCTGCACTCTTCCCTGTGACTTATTCCAGCAGTCCACAATGAGTAATCATTTGTTGTTACTATAGACTAGTGTTAAACTAAAAAATCTAGTCGAGAATGTCTTAGAGCTGGACAATTGCTAGCCACAGTTAAAAAAAGTTAAAATATATTTAGGCTCAAGCAAACCCAGGGAATTGATGAGACCCTACACTGTCAGTACAAACCTTGTTGCTTTTAACTAGTAATGGCAAAATCCTACTTACTGGGCGATATGTCAAGTCCCTTTGGATATGCTTTGGATTGCCGAGTTCAGCAAGGATTTGCGAACCATTCTATGACTGTAGAATCATGACTGAGCAGCAGATATTGGAAGCATTCATACTTTCCTATCTTCTATTGAATCAGGATAATGTATGTATGTCTCACTGACCTGTGTTTCTTCATTGCTATCGGGAGACCAGGTAAGAAAGTGTGTTTGATTTTCATTGCTGATACAATTTGCATGATCAGCAGGAATACTACAATCATTAAAATGGGAGCTACAGGTTGTAGAGATGTAGGAGACCGTAGTGTAACCTATAGGGATATAGAATAATTAAGGTCACATGCTTGAATCTAAGATGCATCACACACACAGCGGGACAGTGTCAGGCAAGTTTTACAAGAGGTAATACACAACAGTTTCTGGAATTGGGTCTACACATACGACTGGATCTCCTGTCTACGATTTAGAGATTGATTAGAAACAGAAGGAGAAATGTCATAGCCACAACTGGTTAACTTTTGAGCTAA
The DNA here is from genome assembly GCA_025447955.1 of Psilopsiagon aurifrons. Classification (NCBI taxonomy): domain Eukaryota; kingdom Metazoa; phylum Chordata; class Aves; order Psittaciformes; family Psittacidae; genus Psilopsiagon; species Psilopsiagon aurifrons. Next base: position 4,963 of record JAOEHY010033754.1, read on the forward strand.
GCAGTTATCTGAAGACTGGAAACTAGTATCTTCACATATCTATTGCATCTTTCAGTGCTATTTCCTGGTATTGCTCTGACTCACTGGTATATTCTGTTTTCTTGGACAGTTTATGTTCACAGATGCACATCTAGAATATCAGAAACACGTGTTATACATTTCCAGAATTATCTGATCAGCTTCTTGGTAGCAAAAAGAACTTTTTCATCAACTTGGTACATGACTACATACATGCAGTGTTTGGAAACCTGCTAAACCCAAGATGGTTTAAAATACCTCCAACACAATATTGCAGAAACTATTTAACACTTTTAAAATATTATTAAAAATCTTCTTTAAAAATATTTATTAAAAATATTTTCTTTGGCAAAAAAAGTGTAACTTTTTGATCCATCTTTGCTTCTATGTTTCGTAGCACTCAAATTTTCAACCGTACTTGTAACATACGTATATTTTCATGTTACAGTGATAGACATTCATATCTTGATGGTCTTTTAAGTACGGTCACTCTCAATGAGAGATGTACAGTGCTCATCTGGAAGAGCCTCACTGTGAGAGTGCCAGAACTTCCCAGGACCCCTCTGCCAATGTTTGACCATTTTTTCCAAATCCCTGGTCAGAATTGCCTATTCTCTGACTTCTTCTGGTTGCCACTTTCCTGCCCTTTGCACCTCCGAGGAAAACCTGGCTGTTTTCTCTGTAGCCTCTGACAAAGTACTTTTAGGCAGCAGTAAATCCCCCTGCCCTCCTGGCCTTTTCAGGGCTGAAGAACCGCAGCCTCTCCTCACGTGCTACCTGCTCCAGCCTCCGCTGGATGAGGGCCAGTAGGTTAATGTCTTTCTTGTACTGTAGGAGATGAAATAATTAAATTCATACTTTTCATTTATAACACCTATTCTTGTTCAAATACTTAGTGGAGGTGTAACGCTTTAAACTGTTTCTACAGCTGTACCCTCTTCTTGAGTTTTATCCTGTTCAGTTTAGTTGGATGTGCTCCTACTTCAGCTTTCAATCTCCCTCCTCTGAAGTCCAGATTTCTCCTTGCACTGCTAGTTCTTCAGTTCCCTCTGTTACCAGACAGCCCATGTTTCAGCACATTATAGGCTTTTCAAGATAAAAAATTCTTTCTTTTCCCCATTAATTTGGAAAAGTCTTGTTCTGCTTCCTGGATACACCTGCTGGAAGGTGGAGCCCAAGGGTATGGTCCCCTCTGATGAGCTGATTAACACACTGGACCAACAAAATTTAGTAAGGAGAATAGTTTTAAAGAAGATGCAGTATTTGAAAATCAGTGGAGTAGCAGAGCTTTTCTGAGTTTGCCCTGCAAAACTTCTGACAGCATGAGGCTCTGCCGTATCCAGGAATGGAGTGCTCCTGAGATTCCTCTGCAGTCAATGACAACAGAGGATACTTGGAACTTAGCAGAAAGTATTCTCTCTTTCAAAGGATCAAACTCAAAGAATCTTCACTGTTAGGAATATGACCTCTTCGGGTACTTACGATTATTTACTTACCATTATAAACAGCAGAAAATTGACAAATCATCGTAGCAAAGGGAATAGAGCTGCAACTGCAGGTGTCAGAATGTAGTACAGAAGATGGTGTCTCCAAAATCCGTTTTTAACTGTTTCAAAAGGCTGTATAAAGGAGGGAAGGAAGCAAACTATCAGGCAGCGATGGGGCTTTTTCTTCTCCTCATTTTTTACTTTTTTTTTTTTTTTTTGGTGGTCTAAGAATAGAAGGAACACGTAGCAAGCATCTTGCTATTAAATTTGCCCATGACAAATAGTGCAGCTGCATGTAGTATGCGAGAACATCTGTAGAATCACGACATATGCAGAATCCCCCACACTAAAAGCATGACATTATACTGAAACAGTTCAGTTGAAAAAGCAATATAAATCCTTTTTATATAATCTTTCTCCCCCTTCTTCTCCCCCTTCTCTTTTGAATCAAGTTAACTAAAGGATTCTGTCACTCCTTCATGTCGTCAGTGAAATTCACAATATAAAAGTGACTAAGCATTTCAGGAGTGTCCCCTTCTTTTCATGCCTGTCGTTCCTGAAGAAACAGTAAGTTTAATAAAGAATAACCAGTGGCAGAAACGCACTAGACACCTGAGCTTACTCCAAGTGGAACTTGACAGAGTTTGCAGATGCAGTTTAACTCTCCAGAAATCAAGGGGTGTTTTTCTGTGTCTGTATCTTGTGCAGCTGTTCAGTTCAAAGTGAGCAGTACAATTGCTACCATCTTTGCTTCACCTATTTAATGACAGCACAAAATACAGAGATATAGAAAAATATGTCTGATATGTATAGATTTCTAAAGTAAGGTTCATCTCCTTGCCTCAGATCTTTTGAGTTTCCATAGCTTATGTTCAAATGCAGCTGTTGTGGTATTTAATAGAAGTTCCTTGAAGTTCCACAAAGTCATAAAGAAGGACCATGCCTTTTTCAAAATCCTTGAAGTCTTTTATTTTCCCCCAAATGATTTTAACAAAATGTTTGCTTCGGCCTTTCAAGTCTTCTGTTCTTTGCTCTCTGAAATAGTTTCTTTGCAAGCTTTAGATTTTTAAAGTAAGACACTTTATAATAGTAACAACACCACTGAGTTTTGTAAAAGTCAGAGGTTGTCTGAAGACTCTGTGATGATAATACCATGACAAAGCAAACACTTGCAGATATTAATGCCTGGATCATCACTGGCTTGCTTCTTTGGAAGCATCTTTCAATTGTTAGGACAGCTCAGGCATGATAAGTGTGAGAACATTTCCACATCCTTTACGAAGACTGCAGGGCAAGCCTGAAGCTGGAAGAGTCAGCCACCTGGGTCATAATTTTCAACTCTATGTTCAATAAGATCCTGCAGCCTAAATGTGAAAATACAACCCTTGTGAGAGATCCGTTATGATTTTATGGATGGTGTAGTTTTGAGTTTACTGACTTGCTGATATTCTTTGTTCAAGTCCTTTGAACTTGTCTTCATATGAACAAAGCCTTGTTTTCCTGTTTCAGAGACGTACTGTGTGTAAGTGAGAAGGCTTTTAAAGCACTCAGATGATGGAAAAGATACGTAAGTACAATTGATATTAACTGACAACATTTGCTTACTATTAATGGTATATTAATCTCTTAATTACTTTAAATATGATTCCTCATTTAATAATACAAATATTTTTAGCATTCACTTCCCAGGTTGCATGTTCAGTAACTGCTTGGACAAGATACATAGTCATCTGCATCGCCACTGAAAAAGGAGTATCATACACCCTGCTAAGCACTTTTGTTGGAAAATGCTCTTATTACCTTTTCCGTGTCTGACTTTCGCATGGAGAAGCACACATCCAGTGGTCAGATGTTAACTGCAGTCAACTGTGGCCACTCCAAGCTAGAAACAGGTGTCTGACTGATGCATCTGGCTCACTAATCCTTCCATTGGTGGTGCTTGTGCTTTAGCTGGGTAAATGGTCCAACAGACGCAAACAGCTCTGTGTAGTCCTGGGCTCCAGTTAATAATATAAATAGAAATAAGATTTTTAACAAGTTAGCACTATATGGAGTTGTGGAAAAATGTACCAGAGAAAGCTACATTTATATGGTATATAGAATGGAACACTTTTTGCGGCTTTTACTTTAAATAAATTGAGGAGGTTTATGGTGATTTAGAAAGTTTTGTTTTTCTTGTGATGGAGACACAGTGGTTCTTGGAGAGTAGACACATGGATACATTCACCATGGAGAATTGTTTTGAAAAATACAGATTATGAAATAAATAATACAATTCTAAAACCCAAACTTATTTTAGACCCAAAGGAGCCAAGGTCAGCATCAAAATTATTATTATTTATATTATTGCAGCTGATCTAATTCTTTTAGTTGTTTATCTTCATTTCGATTATTTCTGTTGCTGAGAGACTTCTTGTTTACAGCTTCTCAGCCAGAAGAATATCCCGAAGGAAATTACTGTCAGCAGCTAAAAACAGTGTCCGTAATTCATCCTAAAGCACTGTCAACTTAATTTTAAAGTAGTTTTTCTGCTTTATGCATTCAGGCTGAAGCGGTAAGTTTACAAATCCATAAATCAAACAGTATTAATAAAGGAAATACATTTCTCTCTCAAATATTCTGTTTTTGTAAGCATTTATTTTAAGCATAGATTTTAGTAATTAATCCTTCAATTACTAGAAAAAGGACAAAGAAATTAAATTGTGAACTGTATTTTGTTCATCACAGGGAGTTTTAAAGTAGAAAATCTAGCTAACTATTGCCTATTCAACCCTAATAAATGCACACTGAACATCCAGATCTGTGACTATTTCCTACAGTTGTGTCTGGGTGGAGCCAATATACAAGCCATGACAGCCTCCTTTACTGAAGAAAAATGTTGGGGTGCTAATACCCACTTGGTGGAGCCAGCTGCTGAGCAGAATTGCCAGGGTGGCACCCTGCATCACATCTCAAAACGTTCCCAACTTCAGGTCATAGCTGGAGTGCATCAGGTGAACATGGATGTGTTGTGCTATCTGCATGTGGAGGTGTTTCTGTTCTCAGATGAAGTTGCAGTTTGATTTACAGTTATTAACACTCATATTCTGGCGTTCAGTCAGGGAAGCTGTGTGCTACCAAAAATACCAGAAAGGCAACAGAAGGTGACAGATATGTGTAGGACCTTGAACCTTAGGAAAAGCTCTACTGGATGCTTATGCTCCACTGAGAGATTATTTTTGTCACTGGTAGGATGAATTGGTACCTACCTTTACTGGGCCATTTGACTTGTCAGCCTACCACCAAGTCTGTGGAAGGCAGCTCTTCCCTGAAGGCAAGACTGAATGTCCTTCAATTTGCCTTGCCTTTTATGCAAAAGGCCTAGGGCAAGGAAAAGGAATTAGTTCTGCATTGCTTCAGATACCTTAGAATTTGATGGTTTCAGACTGGGGGGGTTGCTGAAATCAGTCATTTATGAATTCAAAAGCTGAATTCAGTAAGGGGTTCCGATGTCCTCTGCAGCCTGAAACTGTTCTGCACGCTTCTTGGCTGCTGTCATGGGTATATTAATGTCTCTGTCCACAATTCAGCTGTGTGTATCTACTGTCCGTAGGCAGATCTAACAGATTGAAAATGGAAAGCAGATTTGCATACAAGTGTTACTTGTAGGCTACTGAATGGCATCTGGGAGCATCAGTGTAATTCCGCTCCTAGCTGTGTTGTGACATCAGAGCCATCTCCTGGGTAGCAAAGTTTTCCTAGTTTTATAATGGCAGAAATGAGTTTGGATTGCGAGTTCTTCTGAGCACAGTGAGGAGCATTTATGCATATTTGTGTGTCAGGCTCAGCTTCCTGAGGCCAGTAAAAAGTGCGCTGTGCTGTGAGGTCTGCAGCATGTGCAAGTGGTATTCGGGGGCCTGTGTCAGGCATGGCACTCATGAAATGTCCTGAGTCAGGCTTTCCAAATGTTTCCAGACTGGTCTCGCACATCCCGGGTAAGAATGAAGCTATTCAAGTTCTTTAGGTCTGAAAGTCTCATTTAGAGAGCAGCTTTGGAAACTTTCTGTGGAGAATCAGTGAAAAATGTGGTGAAACCTATGTTCCCGAGTGCAAGAGCTTCAGCCTGGCAGTGTGACTGTGGTCCTTGCTCCTCTGCACACAGGGGAAAAACATGCAGAATTCATTGCCCCAGGACACAGCTTATTGCCACAGAAGGAGCAAAACCTCAGCATGCATTCAGGCTCAGCACTGCATCTGGCATTTACTGAATTGCAGCCACTTTCTGAGTCTCAACACACCATGAAAATCCTCCTTGAATCAAATGCTCCTGGGGGAGCAAGAAATTCAAGATGCTCTTCCACCCTGGGCTACTGCATGCCACTAGATCAATACTCAGCATAAAGAGCTTTCTGCTTGTCAGTGCAGTATGGGGGTGGCAGTCGGGGGTGGGACACTCGTCATAACAAGCAAAACCAACAGGCAGCACGTAAGGGAGCCTCAGAAAAAGAGGGTAGCAATAAAAAAGAGGTGGAAGCTACAGCACTGAATGGGGCATTGTGATGGCTGAATTCAAAAGTGTTTTGCTTCTCAGCTTGAACTTTTTAATTAAGGAATTGCACAGTAATTTTGGCCAAGCTTAAAGAGTAATAATTTCAGTGCTCTGGCTCAGTAAATACTTTCTTGCAGTCTCACTAAGCAGCAAAGATCAGAGCCAGAGGAATTCAGTGCATTAACAGCACTTTGTCTCCAGCCTGCGCTGTACATAAGTGCTGTCCTGTGGCAACCTTCTTGGGGTCAAGTGATTTAGAGAGCTTAGACAAGGCTGGGGTTCAGGATCCTGATAGACACAATGCTGAGTAGCAGAGGCTGTGAGGAAATATTTTCTGTCATTTACTAGAGGGGCAGGGGAGGGAAGGGAGGACTCCTGGTAGCTGTAGGAGGGGCAGTAGGCACAGCTAAACTAGAAGGAGGGGAAGGGCTCGGGAATATAATGAGGAGGTGGGGGAAATGACACTGGAATAAAAGGGTGAGAATATGAGATACCCACTCATCCTGGCCTTCCTCTGTTCAAAGCACTCCCTCAAAGGGTGGATACGAGACTTGAATAGAGGGGATGGATGTCAAAATATTTTCATAAGGAATATAGTGTAATAAATCAGAGAAAAAGGGCAGAATGGAGGCGAGGAGCAAACGGCAGGAGAATTATTTTTATTCTAAGTGAATGATTATGTCTCCTGGGTGATTACACATCAGGATGGTGGTGTGTTGGGGAGGACTATTCAGCTAGGTAGAAAAGAGTGCTCAAATTGCAATCATTGAACTATAGTGCATGCAAGAGTGTAGATATGACAAATAAAAGGGTGTAAAATAGACAAGTAAAAATCTAGGCAGAGACAATGTGTCCGGGGCACTGTGATCCACAGGAGTTAAGATAACTATCATACAAGTGTCGGAAGACAGCTTTCAGAGGAAGATACTTTGAATGCTTGCAGAACATAATCAGAGAGATAGCTGACAGAGAAAATAACAGACTATTAAAAAATAATTTGAACATAAATAACTTGCAAGTACTGGGTCAAATACAAGGTCGATCATTTCTTGCAAGTTGTTTACTAAAACTGGGCCTCCAAGCAAGAAATACCTGCTGTACAGCACACACCTGTAGAAATCATACCAGTAGAGGCCTGGTGAAAGTCAAGGGGTAGATTGCCAGTGTACTGTATCCCATTCATTATATTTTGATGAGCTTAAAGTAGGAAAATGCTTTAGCGGAGTTCTTATGGTTGCTGGGGCATTAAGAAAACACTTTGTGCAACATAAGGAGTTCAGAAAAAAATCATTGCCATGTTTCCTCGATAGCTCAGCAGCTGTTTTTACTCTTACTAGTACTTGTAGCTGCCAACTGGCTCCTTCCTTTTTGACTCAGATAGATAACTTTTAAACCTGAACCAGGTTTGACTTCTATCTATTTAATCCTTGGCACTGAGGGTTGATCAGTATATGCCAACGATGACTACATATGTAAGGCCAGGGGATTTTTATGTGGCCATGGTATTGCTAGGCACTGCTGCCAATTTTCTGTTTAGCAACTGTTGGATCATCCATCTGCACAGTGACTGGATCAAGACCTTTTGTTCCTTGAATGAGGACCTGAAATAATAGAGGTTAAGTTTTAAATTCCTGGTTACAGAAGCTGCTATGTCTCAGCATTCACTCATTGTTTCATTTTCGTATGAATAAGCAGCATTAGTGGGAGAAACCCAGCATTTCTTCTCACTTCACTCAAAAATCAGGGAAAAAACAGGTGAGGATTCCTGCACTGAATCCAACAGTCCTTATTTTGTCTCCAAGAGGATACTGGCAACTTAATGCTAGGGAATTTCTGAACTCATCTTTGCTCCATGTGGACCAAGGTCAGCAAGCATTGTGGGAACTTTTACCAGCTGTGCTTTCAGATGTTTAACATTACAGTTGTATGGCTTTATTTACATGCTTGTGTTTTATTTCCAGGTGGTTTATGAGAACACAGGTTACTTCAGAGCGCCTTTTTTCCACAGTGGAAGGAGTCTGTTCTAACATTCCCAACATGTGCTGCCCAGGTACCTTCTTGCAAAAGCTATTTTTTGGTACCATAGAGAGTCACACAGTGCTGATCAGATCATGTGCAGCCTGTTATGTTCACTAGTATATGGGAATACAGCAAGGAAAAGAGAAGACTGAAGCTTTAGTGGCTTGGTGTTCCTGACAGTGTATAAGTTGGGACAAACTGCAAAAACTCTGAGTTATTCTCCATAGCAGTCTGGCATTCAGGGAGATCCAGGACACAGAGACAGTCACTCACACTGTTCCACTCCTTCCCCAGACCAGCTTTCTGGCCAAAGTTAATGATTCATAAGATTCTACACTGATTTCACTGCGAGCTTCCCCATTTGCATAAGGAAAAGCTTATGCAGCTTCTGTAGGGAGAGTCTTAGTGAAATTGCAGTACAAAACATTGATATTATGTAATTATAGTAGTTCATCGTAACTTAAATGAAATTGTTACTTTAAACTTGCTCTAAGTGGCTGACAATGGAACTTCTGTGTGACACACCTACAAAACAAGAGTTAATCACAATATGTGTCATTTTTAATTTTTCTCTTTCATTTTTCTTTCAGTCATTCTCTCTTTGTAATCAGCATGAAGACCATCCTTCAGTCAAAACTAGCCACCTGGAAAGTTTCAGCTTGTAATATGCAGCTTTTTTTTGTGGATTATGAATGTGCAAAAAAGGAGACCTTTCTCCCCACCCCCCCTTCCTTGCATAATTCAAATATGAGTGAATGAATTTGATTCAGACTTGCAAAAAGAAAAAAAAAATCCTATTTCAGCTGATAACAGGCATGAAAAATTTCAGATGAAAGGGATTTTTTTTATAAAGAATACTATGAGCATGGGAGAACAGCAGGTTAAGACAGAAGTCTCAGTGCAGCCTTAACTGTAACAATTGCTAGCAAGCAAATACTATATCCAAGCACTAAATCTTGCTTTGTGCTGCCCTGGTGCACCGTGGTAGGGAGAGAATAGAATAATAAAAGCTGGTCCCCTTATGCAAACAGCAGGGCATAGCACTCAGCTGAATACAAGAAGAAGGTGAGCCTGCCTACTGTTCTGGCTTGCTAACCATATTCCCAAGGTCTGTGGGTTAGTTGTCACCTCTAGCTCCAGTCAGTTAGCAAATGTACTTCAAACACTAGCAAGGGGCACATTTTGGTCCTTTCTAGAAGAACATTTTACCAATTCATTGCCTCCAAATATACTCTTCTATTAAAGAAGTATTTGAAGGAGGCTTATACAAGCAATATGGTGGCTTAACAGGTCAGAAAGGGAATGGACTAACTGCTAGATTTTTCTGATTAACTGTGTATTTTTAAAAATACAGAAGGTGTTATATGCAAGCCCTCACTTACCTTACTGCTTTTCAAGAAAAGTGGGCAGAGATTTTGTCTCATTCCAGTAACACTTTGAAAATTGACTATTACAGGAATGAAAGATTGCGATCTGGAACACTTTTCTGCATCGTATTTTTATCTTCCTAATACATCACATTTTCTGTTTCAAATACTGCTCTCCTAAAGTCAGTTCTCCTTTTGTACCTTGAAAACAAGATTAAAGAAACATTCATTTACTCACTGTTAATCAAAACCTGCCCACCTACTGTGGCTAAACAGTAGTGAGTACTTACACTCACTATTAACTTACAGATTCACATCTATTAGAGGACCAACAGAAAGATTTGCATGTGGCAAGCCTGAACATAAGAAAATCCCCTTTTGGCCTGACACAAGTTGACTGTTGCAAGTTGAGTTTGGCAGTCAGGGGCCAGAATTGAGTTGTCAGCATCCTCCTGCGTAGTGGAAAAAGTTACTGCTTTCTTGTGCAAATGCAAGAGTTTCTGTGGGAAAACAGAATATAATCATGGTTCTGAATGTCTCTGGGGATTGGTAATGTCTCTAATACATAGATCACTTGTGCAAATTCAGTCCCAGCTGGATGGGAAATTATTGAAAATGGTTGTTGTTTGATTGATATAAAATGAGTTGTCAGCTTGATTCAATGCCTCCAGGGCAGATGTCCACAGCATAATTGGCACCTGTCAGAAGCAGAGGATTCCTTGGTACAGAGTAACAACCACTCAAATAGTTCTTGCGTGCCAGGGCTCAGAGAAGAATGCAGGAAAAAAACAGTTTCTACTTTTGGGCAGGATCTTTTACATCATAAAGTCAGTAAGAGATTTGACATGACACTTGGTGCAAGCTTTTCCCTGAAATCCTGGCCAGACACTATCACTTCTGCTGCTGTTTGGTCAATAATTTCCCTAAGAATTAGAAATGCTGACACACATTTACTTATTTGTTATTATTGTTGTGCTAAAGGTATATTTATAAAGAATGATTAATAAATTGTTACATATTTGCTTATTCTAAGGGATGTTGCAGACAACTTTATTTTTCTATTTCTTCAGCTATTCTCCTCAAAGCAATAACCTAACCCTACAGCTAGGGAAATAACAGTGTCAGCTCAGCCAAAAATAAGGCAAAGAAACAGCCAGGGCTGATGGTACAGCAGTGTCAGTATTACAGTTTGCTAAGAGTAAATAGTGACCTATTGTTTACCACAGACTGGATTAAAATGTTTTTTTTCCTGTTCGTCACCAAATAGCCATGAGATGGTTATTACTGCCTGTGGCTGAGTGTGGTACAGCTAACAATAGGCATGAATTCAATTTCCCATCCCCAGTCTGTTGAGCTGGCCACCTTCTTCATGGAGCTGGTGCTTTGGGAGGTACCAGCTGAAGGGCTCTCCATTAAAACCCATTTTACTGTCTTCATCTAGCGCATGGCTCAACTTTCCTTCTTTCCTTTTATCTCTGTTTCCTCCTTTAGATTATTTTTCATTATGCCTCCCCCCCCCAACATTCACACACTTTGCCTTTCATCTCTGTATGTATGCTATTCCAGCACTTGTCAGCCACCGCAGGAGGCACATGGTAGAACCAAACAATATGATATGTTAGGTGGAAGAAAATATTATTATCAGATGCCCTTAGAACAATCATTTATTGTCATGCTTTAAAGAGGCCTGCTATGTTATTTATTTTATTATTCTGTATTAGGATCATGTTTTAATTTTACAGGCATTATTAATCACTAAAATGTATTACACTTTCAGACAGGATGTTGCATTTTAAATGAATTCATCTTGCTTCTTTAAACAGAAACAATGGGCCTTCTGCACTGCCCTCCCTCCCCACCAGTCAATAAATCCTTTCTATTGATTCAGGAAATAACTCTAAGCCCTGTTTTATATTTTAAGTTCCACTAGCCACACTCAGCCATGTAATTTTGCTTAATAACAAATGGATCTTCTATTTTTGCTGGTTACTACATGTTTGGTTATCAAACTCAGCTTGAAAGTAGTGGGTAGAAGAGCACAAAACCTATAATGGCAGTGAGGCACCACAAGAGATTTCCTAAATGAATGTTACAATAAAATAAAGTAGCTGTAAAAAGTCAGTGTATAAAAAGCAGCTTCATCAGTAGATGAATGGTGAATGAAAAATCCATCAGTGAGTATGGATTCCCTTGAGCCAGCCTGGATCAACAGACAATATGGATTTTTGATAATTCATGGCTTTGCCATTATTTATTCTCTCCTGAAATACCCACTGCAAATCTCAGAGAGATAATTAGAGAATTATCATATTGCTTAACTAAGTAGTGCAAATTATATTATATTCTATGTATCCCTACCCAGGGCAGTATCATTAGCGTTGTTTAATTGTTACAAATATAGTCATCGCATTTTAATAAATTGCCTTCATTGCCAATATCTACAATCGACTATTTCTCTTCCCTTAATGTTCATGGACAGGTTAGTTACCAGGTAATCTTACAGTTAATATATACCACAATGAGGCAAAAATGTAAGAAAATGCAAAGGTCAAAACCATGTTTCTATTATGAAAAAAATGAATGATAATGACATAATTTTTTCAGCTCATCAGGTTCTTTGCTAAGTGCCTCTGTTATTGCCAGATCAGTAGTGTATAACAAAGAAGTGCTTTCTGTAGGCTGCTTCATTAGCCTGCCCTGTAGGACCTCACCTCAGACCTTTCACTAATCTGTTGGCCAGCTCAATAGCCTTGTTAGTTCTATTCACTTCTTCCTGGCAGCGGATTTTCTCAGCTGTAGCTCTCTCAAAGGCAGTGGTTAAGGCAGCCAGGATTGTGTCTATTTCCTTCAAATAAAAACAGTAAGAAACAACTCTGGACATTGTAAGAACACATAAAAATATTTCTGCTGTCCCATTTTATATTTCTGAAAGTTAAATTACACAGTGCAAGAATGGTGTAAACATTAACTGCGCTCAGAATTTTGTCTAGGTCATACTCCAAAGGTGAATTCAGGAAAACCTGGGGACAGATGTGGCTGGTCTTCTATTTCCCTCACTTGTTCAGAGCAGCCTTCAAAATGAAATTACAAACTTGATCTCATATCAGTAAAAAAAAAAGGAATGTCACCTTTTCCTGAGGATTCTGAAATAATAAGTGAAATAATAGAATGTATTTCTTATTACAGATATATATCCTCTACAGGAGATCAAAAACTTGAGAAAATGTCTGTTTGGAAACTAAAGAGAACAGAAAGGTTTAAAGATAATAGATAAAATACTTGAAGATGCACAAGTCAGTGTTCTTTGCTGACTTTCAGCTAGACTATGCTTCCCAATGTACAAATCTTTTCTGAAAATGAAGCCTGAAATCCCCCATTACGTTAGATTTGGGAGCAAGCAGCTCCGTGTCTGGTCTATCAAAGCATTTAAGCACACAAACAGTCCCACTGGGTCAAAGCCTTAGTTATTCCCAGAGGGAGGAGTGAAAGAATAATTCAGCATGGATGACTGAGCATGAGGACAGCGCAAGAACGACATGCAACTCTGGAGAGTCACAAGCAAAGCACCCAAATGACTCTGAGTGCAGAAGCTGAACTGGCTGGGGAGCTGATAAATGGATCAGAAAGGTGCTGTAAGACCCCAACATGATGAGCCACTTGAGCTGCTGTTTGGTGCATATGGACAGAGCAAGTGGTTGGAGCCTGAGGCTGTTGAGACAGCCAGAGAAACACATGTGAAAGAGGAGAAATTCCCTCCAACAGGAACTCAGCCTGGCAAATAGTTACCCATGCAGCTTGACAGAACTCAGTGCTATCCCCCAGTGAAAGTAAGTCGGAGCTGAGTGTGGCTCTTGGGAGTGAGCTGTGATTTATCCCAGCTGTGCTGGTAACAACCTCTGTGCACCCTGGGGACAACTGAGACCAAGGGATGACATCGCTGGGGATCTCCTTAGGGTAAGGCTGAATGAGGTTCTCAAAGCACCCTATTCCTTCTTCCTTGAGGGCAGCATCAAGCAATACCTGTGTGCAGCACAGACATACAAAGGAACTGGGTGAGGAGGCAGATAGATATTTTATTGGGAAGGTTTGGAAAAACAGAGTAAATGACAGAACAAATGTTTGTAAACAATGCCCAAAGATGCCAGTTAATGAAAGGCCAGTAGGAGTTTTGCAGCCCCCACACAGCCTGCAACGATTCGGGTGTGAGCAGAGATCGGATGCATGTTACCTCCTGCCTTCGTGTGCCTCCATGCAAGGTAAGAGCAGGCAGAGCCTGTGTTAGAAAACTATCCTGTCAGCAAGGCTGAGTGAAACACGCGAACTGAATCCTGGCTCTCCATCCTGCACAGGGAAGATCCAGACACAGAGTGGGAACCCACTATGCGTGACGACAAGCATCCACTGTGGTCCCAAAGCACGTCATGTGGCTGCAGAGGCTGGGGATGTGGCCCAATCATTTACCTGAAACTCAAAAATGTTAGTGAGTGATAATTTATACTGGCAAATAGCTTTGCTTTATACAGTGAATCACGCTGGAAATACGTCAGACAGAGAAATATACTCTAAATAATTGAACTTTAGAGGCCTCTAGAATGACCAAAGATAGCTTTTTAAACACATCTAGTAGTCCTGATTTTCACGTACAGGTCCTCAGGCCAGCCAGGATTCCAGCTTTCCCCAGGACTTGTCTCCCACTGCAGTGCACTCCTGCCAAGCTTGTTGCTCGATATGTATATACATTGCCTCTACACAGATGACAGCTGACAAATGAATAGCAGTAGATCTGTGACTGAGATCAAGGAGCAGCACTCAGGCACTGAACCTAAGGGGACAGAGAGAGAAAAAAGCAAAACAGCTACCTGCTGTGCTGACCATGGGCGCTGCAGCGCTCATGGCAGGGAGCAGAACTTGCTTGAAGCTGTTTCTAGAAGGTTCTTTGGGAACTAGGGATGATTTTTGACTGCAGTTTTGGCTCTACTGAGTCAGGCTGAAGCACACTGAGCTCTACCCTGCCTCCATAAGGTAAGAGTCAATGTTTGGCAAATCTTCATCTAAAATAATAAAATGGAAAGGAGATATCTGATGTGAATATATAAGTGAACAACAGATACATGAAAGATACATCTATATATACCTCGTTTAATCACATATAGATGTGGTTAAACAATGGAAGAACCATTCCAGTTCATATGGGTCAAACCCAGGACCCATGAAGGGTGCCAGAAGCAGTGCAAGTGGCGGTGTGTGGATGGACAGGAGCCACATGGACAACTGGAAATTGCCAGCTCCTCCACAGATCTTTGCAAGATTTATCATATGAAATATTGAATGCCAGGAAAGGTACATAGCTCACTGTTGGGTACCATTTCTGCCCCGTCTTCTACCTCATTGCAATATGAGCACTCCTTCTCAAGTACCCCTGCTCAGCTGGCAAGTTGTCTGTGGTGCTGAACGAATCTGGGCAAGGACAGAGGCCAAACGGCAGGTGAGGAGGGGAGCCGCACAGCACTACTCCTTATTCAAATGGAAGCCCAGAACAATCAGGCCCTTAATGTGTTACAATTCATTTGACTATTCCCATTTTTGACTTTCTGTAAATAATGTGCTAAATGGATAAAAGAAGATACCATTTTTCTTCCTTTCCCCCGAGTTACTGATAACAAGACAAGTTCCTTCCCTTACAGTTTGTGCATATAAATGTGATTAATGTAAAAAAAAAAAAAAAAATAAAAAAATTAAAGTGCCAAAATCTCTTTCTCTCTCTCTCTCTTTTTTTAAAGCATTGCCCTTTTCAAAACAAGGGGAAATTCAGTATAGTTTCAGTGCCACAGTGATCAAACAGTGTCACATCACTATGGCAATTGCTGCCCAGGCCAGGAATACAGATCAGCTTTAATTGTGCAACGCCTTATTGCTGGTGCATGTCAATCAGAACCTATGAATTGAGAAAAATTTGCTCTGTTCATTCTGTTAAATGATGTATCCAATTAAACCTGTTAGAATTCATGATCTTCAGTCAAGGTTAAATGAAAGTAGTTACTCCTGTCAGCTAGGTGATTAAATGCTGCCTACATCAGGCACATTTATGTGCAAAATTAAAATTTTGGTATAAAGCATGAATCTTTATGCATGCCAGTTAATTATCTTGCGGTTCCTCCATTTATTAAATGCCCACTGCATTTCTTCTTAATCATCAGCTTCCTTTCAAAACTTATTTCATACTCTACATTATACCAAATTTCAATGTTAAAAATGAAATGCTTTCTCAATGAAAACTTCCTCTTTTCAAGGGTTTGGCTGTTGCTATGTTACTAAAGATGGACATTAACAGTATTTTGAGTCATTATGCAGAAGGTCTATTTGTGTTGTTTTGTTCAATTCTGAGAGTGCGTGATAGGAATCCCTCGAATTCCTGCTGCCGGGCAGTTCCTCCTTCCCAGAACTATTTGAGTCCTGCTGCACATCAGCCAACTTCAGCACATGACAAGGCAGCAGTAAAACTAACCAGGGTTGTGCTGCTGCTGCATTCTTGCACAGGAATGGAAAGACAATGGGGCAGTGTGGCACCACAGGGCATGTGTGACCACAGCCACCAGACCCGTGCAGCGGGGCCAGCAAATCCAGCTTGGACCTGCATATACCAGATACAGCACAGCCTCCAGGCACAGCACCAGTGATGACCTGCACTGGGGGTTCAGAGGGTTGGCTCCCTTCCTTCTGCCAGCCTTCAGAGCTGTAGCTGTTATTCCCTTTGGTCTGGCAGTGTGATGTGTCCTGTTTGCCCTAGGCAGCTACCATACTGCAATACCATAGTTTAATTAGAATAAAAATTACGTGTTGCATGATTGAATTAAATTAAATTGCATATTTATATTTATAAGACGCAGTATTGGCAGGGTTTAAATGCTATATGACTTGAAGAACCAGAATACAGGTGCATTATAGTGATTTGTAGCTGAAACATTTGCTAGAAATACATACAAAGCAGAGCAGTACCAAATACTAATTTGATACCCTAAGACAACGCTCCATGCTCTTAGAAGCACATTTTCACATATTCTGTGTGAACATTTATCCCCTTTCCTTATGAAAAGGTATTAAGAACCTTTGTTACAAACAAGCACATAAAAATATGTCATACCACTTCGCAACTACTAATGAATAATATCATTTAAAATAGACTGGAAAATAAACTAGTATAACACATTCTACTAAACTAGTACTATAAATATGTGCAAGGCTGTTATTAAAGATAAATGCACACAGTAATTTTCTACTTGTAGATTTTACAGGTATAATTTTGAATCATACAATATTTTTAAAAACACATCACAAGGATGGAAACCAACAGAGAGACTGACTGGCAGCGAGTCCTTGTGATCAATATGTGATGTCTCCATCTACCTTTGAGGACCCACATAAATTATACTGTGCTGGTGTGAACCTTCAAGATGTGTGATGTGATTAACTTGCTCAGGGTCACAACAGGGAGCGTTTGATCATAAGGCTTTTACACCTGTGGCATTCATTGCTGTGCAGCGGCCGCATCTACCAAAATCCTGCAGGTGTCAGCGGGTGCCCCGTTCTCTGCCATTGTGGGCAGGAGGGCTGTGGGCAGGTCAGCCCCAGCTTCACATTCCTGAGGGGCAGCTTGTTTTCTCTTTATTGTCTGTGACTTTCGTAGTGTCCAAAGTGTAGAGATCTGTTTCGCAGCGTGTGAAGGTACGAATGTCACACACACTGCTGTGCCTGGTCTGTGAGCCTCCCTGGGAAATCACGGTGCACAGAGGAGCAGTGGCTGCTCCAGCCTTCCCTTCCCAGCCACAGCAGCCTCTGCTCCAAGCCCTGGGGAAGCAGCAGCAGACAAAAGACCCCTCCTCTCCTGCGCCCCATCAGCTGCAAATAATGGACTTCTCTTTCCTGGCAGCTGCAGCGAAAAACAGATGTTTTTTACTTTTTTGTTCAGCAAATATAAGATGTAAGTTAAAGCCCAATATCTTTAGATACCTCAACAACAAAGGAAAAAAGGGAATCTTCGCACTCACAGAGAGTAATTCCTTGGGGGCTCTGGCAGGAGACAGCGAGGTGCCAAGGAAGGTAGTTGGAGAATGAGCTTCTTCTCAGGTTTCTGTTCAGTCTGTTGCTGAACTGCTTCATATCACTTGGACCATCTAGGACTTATGTTTAATTCCTATTCTTCTTTCTCGACATGTTCTTACTTTCACTCCAGTCCTTTCAAACCAGGTATCATAAGCTGTGAACCCCAGGCCCAATGTGCCTTAACATTACCCCATGAATCAATACTGGCAGGAGAATTTATTTCTGCTCAAGACAATTTCCCCATCTTAAAATGGTGATTGTTAGGTTAACATCCTGTTGAGATGAGAGAAGAAAAGAGCTGCAGTTTCAGGTAGTGTCTACAATTTTAAGGAAGGCAAGCTGCACTGATTTATCCTTGGCATGCTGTTTTATATCCAGAAAAGCAAAAACCTTTTAGTGGCAGATTAAGTTGTGCAGAAACTGACTGACACTGATAAGGCAAACACTGCAATCCACTTAAACAGACTGAAGGTTGCACATCAGACTGCTTGGCCACACACGTGCTCTGCTTTATTTGGTTTCTTAAGCAATTCTATCTTTGATACACTGATAAAGCAATATAAAAAATAAAATTGCCATGGAATCACACATTTTTAGCAGATAGATTTACAAAGAATTTGTGGTTTAGATTATACTAATTTTCAGAAAACTTACTTAGAAAGTAATTAAGCATATTTAGTCTATTAATTCATGGGTTTTGTTTTTCATTTTGCTACTGAAACAAAACTAAAAACTGTGGAATGGAAGGAATTTTTTAAATGGAATATTATAAATGAATAGAACAAGGGTTGTTAATGTTTGTCATTTCCCTTATCTGTACACATGAATATGTTATATGCTCATTTCCATTGCAAATGGAACATCAGAATGATCATTGCAAACTGAAATACAGTACATGTCATTTCTTCATTTCTTTGAAAACACCACTGACAAAAATAATCAATTGCTAGTATTATTCTACAAAAGTTTTGCAACTCAGTGAAACTTGGATGAATTAATGGTGTCCATCCAGAATAAAGCAGGTATCATCCTTTGGAGGGTCATTATTATTCACTGCTGAAACAAAGTCAGCCTATGGAACCCTGAGCCATGACTGGGCAATTCTGCAAGGCACTGCACAAACACTGTTTCTTGCACACCTCTCCTCCACCTTCATACATTTAATGAAACAAAATGAAGGCAGAGTGGAGATGTGACTCCCTACCATAGCCACATCACTGAGTAAATACTGAAGAAGGAAAAGAACTATTTGAGATGAAGAACAAAGTTGTCACAAGAACAACAGTGTGTAAAATGGCTGCTAATATATCTAGAGTGAGAAATTGAGGTTTCTGTTTATCCGAGCAGTGAAATTCTGGAATAGTATTCCTGTAGGACCCATGTGCACAAGAAAACTTCCAGAGGTGAAGGAGAAATCACTCTGTTTGGGAAAAAGCTTATAGGCATTAACTTTTTATCTACTACTCTGTATTTACTTTGCAGAATACAGTAATCACAGATACATAGAATCATAGAATAGTTAGGGCTGGAAAGGACCTTAAGATCATCTAGTTCCAACACCCCTGCCATGGGCAGGGACACCTCACA